>WAAE01025830.1:0-37777 GCA_013400495.1 Nicator chloris | reverse complement strand
CCCTTTCCATGAAAGCTAGTACAGAAATATTTTTCATGCAATAATCACTCTTGAGTACATCTGAAGAAACTTGGGTTCAGTCCCATACTGCTCTGGTCAGCAACTTCTTCCTATGCTGTTTCATACTTTGGCTCCCTACATGAGATTTGAACCTTCAAAACTGTTCATGGGATCAATCCCAGCTTATTTTACTCCTATTCATGTTGTATACACAACCTGAGATGTCATCTAGGCTCCCTTTGTTGTGAAGGAAATTTGGTAGGTGCCTCTCTTCAGAAATTGATTTATGCATTTCCCTAGGACTGATTGTGGATTAATCCATTTTATTTCAGCCTGGACAACTTATTTTTGAGCAAGCAGAGACTGGACTAGAGGAAACACACCCTTGCTCTCCATCTCCCTGTACTGGAAGAAGCTGAAGCATTTCTTGTTCTTCCTGAGTCTATGCCTTCTTCTTTGCTTCTGCAAAGAGGGCAAATCTCCAGGAGAAGCACCTGTCTTCACATTTAGGTTTCACTCCAGCTGCTGGGAGAACACTGCAGGATCCTTATGCAACATACACATATCTGACAATATTGGGTCATGGGTCCTATATTCTTTTCAGCACAGTTATATGTACATAATCTTATTGTATTCTTTATTCTCCCTTTTCTCCTAATTCCAAAACTTTATTCATGCTGAAAATATTTATTTTAGGACTTTTCCCTATGACATTTGCATATGTACTGGGAAATTGCCATATCTTTATTATTTTCAGACCTACAATTAGTGTAGTTTTTGTCTGATTTTTTGAATGTGGACTCCTGTCCTTTTATAGTACATTTTATCTCTGTGAAGCCTGATTTCAGGCATATTTTCACCTTCTTCCATATTCTGCAGAAGCAAAAACTTTTGCTTTTTTCAAGATCTGTTTTCAGCTCCGTCTCAAGATTGGATGCTACTTTTCTTTGTGATCAATGCAGGAAGTAAAAATAGTCTCTCATGGTCTTTACTCTAGTCCAGTATTGGCTGAATTTTTAAGGCTTCTCATGCCATCTCAGTTTTGCTTTCACTGTGTGATTTGTGATCTGGCAATCTAGTCCACTGAGCACTGAGCTTTGTTTCCAACATGTTGAGACTGACCGATCTCTTTTCTGCAGACTGATACCACTTTACTCTTTTTCTTCTAAGCTTCAGTCAAGGACATCTAGTAATATTTTCTGTATGACTCCTCAGAAGTCCTTGGGAAACGAATGTTAAATTATGAGTGTTGCAAACTCTCCCTCTTTATAGTAACATGTCTTGTGTAAAGTCCCTGGACTTTTGTAAAGGCTTTGGTTTCATGTACAAAACGTAGCTCTCAAAGCTTCTTTCTGGTCATGCAGGATATTTTGGGACCCACATCTGATAAACAGAATTGTTCTTTCTTACCTCAGCTAGGCTGTTAAATAAATCCAGTGGAAATGCCCTAATAATGCTAAATGTAACAAATCCTCTTTTCTCCAAACATAAATTAATTTTTATACCCAAACAACCACTGGATTTCCACAGCTGCACTGGAGCTTCTCCTCATCTCCTTATCCCTGGTGCTTCTCTTTCTCATGATTAGGCAGTGTTTTTGTGGCAAGCTTTAGGGTTTCATCACACAGTAAAAATGAGTCCTCATCAGAGCAGCAGATTCACTAATATAAAAACCAATCAAAAAGAATGTAAGGGGTTAGAATGTGGCTCCGTCTCCTAGTTACTCTAATTAAAACTGATGCCGTTGTTAGTGGATTCTGAGAATAAATATCCTAGCAAAAAGAAAGAGGAAGATATTGTGGGAGGTTTCTGGCCTATCCATATAACTTACTAGCACACCACAAGGATTTGGCCTTCATACTTCCACATGAATTTGGGTTAAAAACCTCTACGTGGTTCAGCTTTCCAGAGCCCCATTGTACAGCAGCCCCCAGCACTGAGTGTGTTCAGCAGCCACACAGCATCACAATAAAATCAGGGAGCCCACAAAACTAAACCAAAGAAAATCCTACTTCACTGTCACTTGGTAGAGCTGATTACCAGAAGTTACTGATACCTTTTGGCTCAAGCCTGCTGCCATCATCAATGTCCATAGGAAAAAAAAAGTAGTGAAAAAAGCCCCAAATCACACAATGTTAAGTCTGGCATTTTAAAACAATGTTATTAAAAAGTTGATGGCAATTACAATCTTAACATTACAGCCATAACTGTGTACATACCTCCACCTTAAACAGGAATCACAGGCACTATTAAAGCTCAGGTATAAATATCAAATTCCCTGTGGTTTTTTATAACATTTTTTTAGGATTCAAACAATTGTTTCTTTTTATCTGAAATCCTCCAGGTCTGTAATGCCTTAAAATACTTAATATATTTGACATGACACATTATTCTATGTCACTCTGTGTTGCACAGGCTGCTTCTTCAGCTAGTACGACAAATTGTCACAGGGGGAGAGGCATCAAGAGGAAAGGAAATATGCATTTTAATTTCACCAGGGTAGTCAGGATATGAAGCAAAGGCAGGTGCATTGTATGAGTGACAGTGTGCAAAAATAAAGTCCTTTTACTTGATCAGGGCATGGACAATTTGGGGGTGGTTTTTCCACAGTCTGGGACATCTGGGTTTTAATATACAGGACCAGAATATCGAAAATTAATAGTCTCCCCAAGAAGGTCCCAAATTTTTAGGTGTGCCTAGTACAGATAAGTGGAAATTTTTATGAGGCAAACTGCCTGAAAATGCAGACATGCAGAGTGCCTTTGAAAGTGGAGCATTTTTTTTTTAAATCAAAATCATGCATGCATAGTAGGGCAAGGCAGGTAGATGGGATGATAGGGGTGCTTATAATGAGGTATAAATCAGGAGTCTAGTGCATCTGGATGGACTGTGGTATCTGTTTCATGAAATCACTGGCAACAGGGTGGCATATAGGGAGTATGAAACAGGAAACCATCAGCAGGTTTTGTTCTGTGATTTGCCTCAGCGATACCATGACAATATTGGCTGCATTCCCACAGGGCACAAATTAAGCAGCAGTTCAGGAAGTCTGATGTTAGTTCACAGAAATCTGATGATACCCATCGAATTTCCCACTGCTGTGATAATGCAGCTCCAGCCAGCTGCTAAATTTCCTTCTTGTAAATCCTTTCCAAAATATAAGGAAAAAAAGTCCACAGTGAGCAGAATCCAAACCAGACCAGTCTCTTCCATTCTTCAACCAGTAATGTATCCAGCTAGGCTGTGGGGGTGAGACTGAAGAAATTATGATTTGTCCTAAATTTAGTATTCCCTTGTCAACCACTTATAAACACCTTTTGTGCTTTTATGCTTCTGAGAGCTTTCAGAGGGAGGTATAGACTGGAGCAAGGGCGGTGCTGCCTCTATTAGAGAGAGCATTTGGATAAGCTTTTGCATATCACCCAGCAGTATACCTCATATCCCTTGCCAGGAGTTTGGGGGGAAACTTAGGAAGAAATCAGACAGTTATTTGCTGCTCAAGTACTTCTAGCCCCACACTTTGACTAAGTGTATTCGTAGGCACTAGGAACACAGGACTATGACTGAGTGGGTTAAGCTTGAGATCTGTATGTGATAAAGACGAAAAGGAGCACTCTTACATAGTCTGAATAGACTTGGATTTATCTTTCGGATCTCTGGACAAGTTGGTACATTTTTTCTCCCTGTTTTTCATCCAGTTGTTTTTTCCTCACTTTACCATATATATTTTCATGACTTGACTCAAAGCTTTCAAGAATGATGGTGACTTAGAAGAAGAGTTGTTAAATAATATAAACTCATGAATTTTGGATATGGAACATTCAGATATTTCTAAATGACATAGCTAGGTTTTATTTCCAGCTGAAATTTTTGGCCATTTGGAAGGAGAAATGTAGGCACCTGGGATGGTATTGCTGGCATCCCATCAACTTGCCAGATTGGCAGAGCTCTGGCTTGACTCTGGTCGTGCAGAAATGCCAGTCAAATGGTAACTGCATTAGAATCCATAAATCTGACTTCTGGGGTTTCCTGTGAAGGTAGTGCTCTTGCACAGCAAATCAGATATTTCACAGAGCACTGAACTTGAAAGGATAAAACACAAGAACATATTTCTAGGCAGAAAATACTGGAAGAATATGCGTGTCTGCTCTACAACTTCACTAAACTCTAGGAGTACTATCAGTGTGCATTGTAAATGCAGCAATTCTGTTATCTTTGGAAATGCACAGTAATATCCCAGGCAAGTTACTGAAAGAGAGGGATTATGAAATTGTTGTGATTTTTAGCAGGTCTGAGTGCAGGACTGTGTCTGCAGGTGGCAGGATGACTGTTCAGAGTGGGCTGTTAGCCACTGAAATCCCTTATCAGGCCTTAGATTATTCACTAATATGACCCTAAAATTTATATTTTCTCTTTATGAAGAGCACATATTAAATACATGCACATTTGCTACCTTTTCTCACTGGTATAGCAAACTAATATCTAGCTTTGTAAAAATAATGATTTATGACAGGTAATGAATGCTACTTCAGCTTTAAAGCAAAATTATTGCAGCAAGGATGATATATTTTCGAGCTGGCTCTTAAATCTGGGATAAAACCCCCTATTCTCCTTTGAAACGGGCATGCAAAATTCCCAGGCAAAGTGAAAACAATCAAAAATTAAAAAAAATGGGCTATTTTTGAATGATGGAACTAAAACCAGAACAAGTGTGTCAGTATCATGCTTCATTATGAAAAGCAGAAAATATAATTTGACAAGGGAGTGGCCCATCATATTGCTTTATTAGTTGCTTTTGCGGGGTTTTTTTTGTTTGTTTGTTTGGGGGGGTTGTTTTGTTTTGTTTTAATTTGGAAAGGTAGCTTTCCATTTTTAACATTCCAAAAGCTGTCTATTTCTGAGAGAGCACAGTAATGTCATAAAGATCGTTTTGTAGGCCTACTCTCACCAAAACGCATAGCCAGAAAGAGCTACTTCATACTGCTGGCTCAAACATTATTTGTAAAATTCTCTCCATCTGTCAAATGAAAACAACCCAGAATGAAATAGATTGGAATGTAAATAGTTTTAAATATGCACATGCATACATTCTTCCATGCTCTTGTAACTGCTGATTATCCAGAGGAAATCTCCTTGTGTTGTTAAGTTTTGATTTTTTTATCAACGCTTCTTTTTCCACATGGGACATTTTGAGATGGACTTTGAATTAATTGTAGAATGACAGATGTGCAGAAGACAGGCCCTAGATTAGATGTGGAGATCAAGAGTTGCTTGTGTTTCAATCAACTTAGATTGTCACGTGGTAGTAGTGCACTCTGTGCCCTGACAAAAGCAGGGTGGGCATTGTACATACAGCTGGACATTTTGCCCATGAAATCATTGCCAACTCCCTCAAAAGACCACAAACTAATCCGATTCAACTCCTTAATTAATTTAAATATAAACTGTGCATTCTGAATACATCCACTTCATCCCAAGGTGATGGTTCTGAAAATGTAAAGTAACTGAAGTTAAAATGTGAAGTAACAGATGGTTAACATCAAGGCAAAATTTATTACCATAAATCCAGAGTAATCCTAAATATCCTTTCTCAGACTTTGCAGAAGTGTCCTTATTCATTTTCAGCATGATTGGTACAATTTTCAGTCTAAGATTTTCCAATACAAATGGAAGAAAATTATTGGATAAAGTTAAAATAGGCTTTAATGACCATGAAAGCAGCCTACAACTACACTGTGGAAGAACAATTTGCTATTTCTTCAAAATACATACCAGTCTGTCTATCTGTCAGCTCCCTTAACACAGAATATATATAAATTTGTGTATTAAAAAGAAGTACCTAAGAGTTTGCTTCTGACAGGTGCTGAATGCCTGACAGAAGAAGCTCAGAAACTGTCAGGATCCTACTCAAAATAGATGATTTTCACAGACAGCAGAATAACTGTGAAAGAACATTCCTAACCTCAAATAAATACCAGTTTACCAACTTCACTTTCTGATCTGAATTGAAACAACACAGCATTGTTTATACATAGGAGATGTCCTATAGTTTTTCTAATGTTTTTGTATTTAATCTTTGAATTTATCAACAAAAAATTGTTAAAGGTTAAGTAAAATTGTTGTTTGTTTGCTTGCTTTTATGTGTAGTTTCCCATAACTGAAACTAGGAGAACAGAAAATTCTCATGAAATGCTTGTTAATTTACATCTTGTCCCAGAGTTAGGATTTGACTGAGATGCAATGTTTCTTTTGACATCAAAGTGGTTCAGAGGAACTGGCTAACCAGGTAGGGAAGTGGGTTTGTTTGCCCGAACTTGTACTTGTACTTGTACTGACCCTTTGCAGTCTGAACTAGAATCAGATATTAAGTTATTAAACAGATATTAAGTATATCAAACAGTATAGATACCAATACAGATCCCTGGAAGACAGTCTTCATTACTGATCTCCCTCTGGACTCTCCAGATGCAAACATCTATCCAATTCCTTATCCATCATAGAGTCCACCCATCAAAGCCATCTATCTACAGTTTAGAGAGGAGGATCTCATGCAGGACAGTATCAAAGCCTTACGGAAGTCGAGAGGGATGACATCCATAATTCTTCCCTTGTCCACTGATGGAGTCACTCCATCACGGGAGGCCACGGGGCTGGTCAGGCAGGACTTGCCCTTGGTGAAGCCATGCTGGCTGTCCTGAATCACCTCCCCATCCTCCATGTGCCTTAGCACGGCTTCCAGGAGGATCTGTTCCATTTAATTGCTTTAAAGTTGCCTTTGGAGTAATTTTGCATGTTTACCAAGTCAATTCTGAAATTCAAAATAGTTTTGTGTGTGCATGTATACTTGTCTTTTGTTTGACTATTTTTACAAACTGTTAGAAATAACTTCAGATTGAACTGACATATCATACAATTTATGCAGAAGAAAGTATTGAAACATTTTTTCTTCTCTTCAGATGAGATATGTGTTTATTAAAAAATCTTGAACTGTCTGTGTGTGAGACAAGGTACAAAAGAAAATTCATGTAGCTTAACACATTCTCCACGAGATCTTAGTGCTTAATTTTATGGAGATTAGCATATAGAAACAGATAAATGTAACGAGACACATCATTGCTGAAGGCTACTAACATTTCTGCATACATGAGAAAATTAACTAGCACTACAATAACTTCATTGGGGAGCTATCCCCAAGTAACTCCCTGCATATTTGATTCTGAAATAAAAGTACCTTTATTCTAGAATGATTACTCCCTTCTGGAAGCAAAGTCATTATTCTGGAATAAAATTTCTTTTATTCTGGAGCTGAATGTCTGCACTGGGGAGTTATTCCAGAATAGTTAAATTATACCAAAATAGCAATAATGGAAGTTATTACAGAACAGCTCTGCTGGTTAATTTCCCCTGAGTAGAGCAGACCAAAGGTTGAGTTGCACCAGAATGTATCATACATAATTATGTGAGTGATTGCTGTAGAGTAAGACAGATTTTAAAGGGAATTACTCCCTTTTAAGACAAGTCCTTCTATTCCTCTTCCATCTCCCTCTCCCCCTTGCCCCAAATAAAATCCCAGTTAATTAAGCCCTGCAGCTAAGAAAGTTTAAAATTAAAAAAATGAGCAAGTTCCAGGGCAGGACAGTAAATGATTGTAGCCAATCCCATCCAAACTAGAAGAAACACCTATGGCACTATGCTGCTTACTGTCTCATACGTGTGTCCTTCATACTGGGTTGTCCTCCTTTCCATTCACAGTGACAGCTATGGTCATCCAGAAACAAAACCTTCTTGTGTCTCTTCTTACTAAGCTGTGGTTGTTTCAATATGGATTCCACTTTGTGTCCTGGAAAGTGCTTAACGCCAGAGTACACAGTGTGAATCTGCCTTTCTGAAGCAAGACTTGCACTTGGTGCCTCATCCTTAGCTAATGAGAAATGGGGAGTGGAGGAAAGAGGGAATTTCTAGCACTTAAGAACAGGTACATCAAGGTAACATAGTGGAATACACTGAAGTTCTGTAGATATGGTAAATCTTAGCTTTGTAGGGAGGCAACCTTTTAACGATAAGCTTGTGGGTTTTGTCAAGCCTCTACCTCCTGTCAAGCTTTTCTTTGCCTTTCATTCCTGGGGCTGGATAATTAGGTGAAGTCCAGGATTAAAACTAAGACTGTTCCACACAATTAGGGCTGTGCTCTGTTTCTTAAAATAAGAAGCATCCACTTGCACTCTGTTCTGCTGTGGTGTACACTGGATGTAGCTCAGGCCCCCTGACTCCTCAGGGGTGTTAAATGAGCAGCACTGTCAGGGGCACAGTCCTGCTCTGTGGAGGTCTTGCATGGCTCTGGAAGCCTCTGAAAGACTTATTTTAAAGCAACAGCCAGGGAAGCAAGGCAAGAGGCTTCCTGCTAGGCATTCTTCAACTATTGCCCTTTTATCCATAAGCCACAGGTCTGAGGACTTTTGGGTTCTGCCCTTTAATAGCTTCTCAGTTAGCTAAAACAGATTTAAGTTGGACAGCTCTCTTCCCAGGACAGATTTTGACGGATACTTGCACATTAAATGTCAAACAGAAGAGAAATTTTCTTGCTGGGGTCATTTGATATTGCACTGTATCGCGCAATGCAACTGCTTATCTCGGGTTGCAGAGGTTATTTGCTGCAGGGAAGGCTGAGAATGTCATTAGAGCACCGTGCCCTGAGATAACCTGCAGCATATCATTAAACCATCTAATGACTCTATGGCCCATTGACCTCCATCACTCATTTGCTAACAATGTTTGTTATTTACAGGCACTAGGGAAATTATTGTTGAGTTATTACTCAACCTTCCATTGCTGCTGCCATCACAACACCTGGTGATATGCAACAGGAAAATGTAAAAAGCCAGTAAATGTGCTCTAAAGATATGATCTGGCGTGCATATGAATTAAATCCGTAGATGCATTTATTGAGTTCCTCCTGCTGTCATCACCCCCACCCCACCAAGTCTGGTATATCATTCTTGTCAATGAAATATTATTTTCACTAAACCATGCCCTGCCATCCAGCTTTGGGTTCCACTGGCTGAAATTTTCTCTAAAAAGCATGTTATGCAACAATATGGAATGGAGATAAATCTAGTGATGGAAGAATCTGAATACATAGATAATTGGTACTTGTACTGAAAATGACACTTAGACCCCACATTCTTAAAATAAGGCAATTGGGACTCTTAAATCACTATATTTTTCTGCAGAAAATACTGTGAAGTATTTGTAACCCTTCATATTAAAACATTTCTTCCATTAAACAGGGTATTTTCAAAGGCACTTAAGGCTATCAAGCAGTTAACCTTACTGGAACTGAAAGGTACTGGCTTGGATTTTTATTTGGTTGTGAGATTTTGGAAGATAAGTGAAAATAAGGTAGTTGTTTATTTAAACCATTTTGCAGTTAATATGCAATAAACGAAACTGGTGATGTTTTCAGAAAATATTAAGCTTTCCTAGTGGTTAAAAGTCTATTCAGCAAGTTAAATTAACCTGCTGTTTTTCCCAAGCATGAGCAATTGAACTTTCTTTTGCGGTAAATGAGGGCTAATGAAGAACGTGAAATACAGATGGAATAATATTCCAATCACGTGCTTGCTTGCAACCTCACAGAGAGGGGTATAGCTTTCACTGCCTTCAGTGAATTATGACAGTACAGAACAAGGCATTGTGTACTGCTAGAATTAATTAGCATTACTGGCTCCATTTGAGGGTGACCAGATGTCCACAGCCAAAGCAGGACACCTATCTCTGGTTGCCAGGATTTCAAAAGGACAACAACGTGCAAATCAAGCCAAATTATGTTTGTACTGCAAAAATTACTTCAGCTTTTGAGATTTTCCTTTGCAAAAAGGAGTAATAACATAAACAAGTGGTGTTTGTGCTTGAGAGAGTCTGATTCTGTTACTGTACCTACTGCAATTTTCCTTTTTAAAGCAGGAGTGAGTTTGCAGGGTTCTTCAAAGTTTCACTTATTTTCACATTATTGCTTCTTCAATTTCACTTCTTCACCATCTGTAAAATAGGGCTAATAAATAATAATATTGTACGTGTAACAGTGTGAAATACAAAGGAATATGTCTGGAGTACAGATCCAGCAAGAATAAATAATCAGACCAGGTAAGGACATTCAGGGCATCAGCTCAAATCAGTCTATAGAATACCACAGTTTAAGGATAGTATTATCAAGGCATGGTATTAAGCGACCAAATAGCACTTTACAAAGCTGAATAAAGGTGTAACCAAACAGAAGGTCAGTTTTTGCCATCTAATAATACAAAACTGATCACAATCCAGGGTACACCAGCAGTCGGGAAAAGCTTAGCGTGATGATAGACAAATGAATTACCGCAGCTTAATGACATCAGCAGAGCTACAGGAACTGACTGGAGCAGCGTCCTTTGTCACCAAGTGCTATCTAAAATGCATTAAACTAATGCGTTAATCTAAACCACAATGAACTTGCTACATTGGAGTAATTCCATTCAATTTTGTGTCACAACCCCTCCAACTTTCCACTAGGTTTTATTTAAGCCAATGCAGGTTTACTCACTGACTTCAAAACTCCAGATCCCCAACACTGCGATTCAGTGGAGACACTCAATTCAGAGTTGCCTTTGTCAGATTCCAGAATGAAGACCCTCACATTCAAATCCATCTTGAAGAAATACTGACCCAACACCGGTCCCTTCACTCTCTTTCACTCTGGTCAGTCTTTTACTGGAAAGGCTCTCTATGGGTGTCTATTTTACTGTTGATCTTCTTCAAGATGGGATGTACAAGGACCAAGTTCCTCTGAAATATTTTTTGCAGTGAAACTGCCACCATACCCCTCCATAAAGTAAAAGTTCTGTTCTTAAGCTAGGAAATAGTCTGATAATCAACCCCTCCTACTTTTGAGTACAAACCTGACAAGAGGACCCAACACAGACATTTTAGGACTTGCAAGTTTATCATGAAGATTTTAAAAGGCATGGAATCATGGTCCCTGCTAAGTAGTTTAAAGGGTTAAGTTTTCTCCCTGTATAAAGTGCTCCTTTTAATCTGGGATAGTCTTGCTTCATCTCTCAGCCATAGGAGTTCATTAAAACTCCTCCTGATCTGTTAATAAGCCACCTATTCAGATCTCTTTATGCTTCCAAGTGTGAAACTGCAAACTCATTTTGAATGGAACACTGGCTACTTTCTCTGTTATCTTTTACATCTGCGGTCAGTGAAATCTTATCAAGAGTGGACATGTAATTAACATGAAAAATAATGGAGTAAATTACTTTCATCGAAGCAGAAGCCCTGTGAAGTAGTGAGATGGTAATGGCACAGACCTTCCCTGCAACGGACCAGCACAAGAATTTCTTTGCAAACAGGTGCTTAGGGTAGCACCTTGAAAATAAAATGGCAAAGATGTGATAAAGGACCATCTCCTGGGAAGGAAAGTGAGGGATGTTTTTGTTGCAAGTGGATCTAACTCAGCTAGTGAGCAAGACAGGAAGTGGGCTTCTTGGGAAAGAGAGCTCACATGGTGCAAAGGAGCTATGCCAAAGCGAATGATCCTAGGCTCCTTCTGCCTTCAGAAAGTGGACAGGCATGATGAAGAAACAGCACTAGGGAAATAGGACAGCACAGTATAGATGCTATAGATGGATTTCAGATCAACCACATATAGAATCACTTCTGTGGGCTCTGTGCCTGTCTGTTTTTAACTATCAGATGTCCTTTGAGGGTCAATTTATAAATCTGGAGAACTTGCAAGATATGGGAAGTGAAAAAGGTGTGCCTAAATTACTAGACCATCAGGGTGTGATAGCTCTAGACTTTACTTGAGGGTCAATATTGCAATATAATCTTGTAGTCTACCAGGAAATAATCAGGTGGAGTAGTCATAAAGGATGTGGAAGGGAAAGATGGCACTCTGGTGTTCTCAGATCAAAGCAAGGTATGGGATTGGTTTCCTTGAATTTGAACACATCACCCTGGTAAGCTTGTAGGTGGGAAAGGCTTACTGAAAACTGTATGTCAGAAATCTCCTATTTAATAATTACCTGTGGACAGTGAAAAAAGTATTTCTTGTCTTTGTCTCAGCTTAACCAAGGAGGCTAACAAGTGTGAGGATGACCAGTCAGGAGCCCAATGAGAGGACAAGATCCAAACCACAGGAACATGACAACAAATAATCATCTTTTAGCTGGGATTTTATCTGTTTTGGATGTTAGCTCCTCTGGATCCCATCATTAAATGCACAGCAATCTGGTTTTCAACAATACACTTAATAATTGGAGAGTGCTGATGCTAACTATGCTGGATACCAGACTTCTCTTTGGTATCCTTCAGTACTTTACTGTTTCCTTGGTAGTCCACAGAGGTGTGTGTAGAGTGGGCTTGCTGAGGGTTTTATTTTTAAAAAAACTTAGTAATTATTGTCTATTCCTGTCACAGCTTTTACGGTGTTTCAGTGATGGCTTGACTATTTTTATTTTCAAATTGACAGTTCCAATAATGATGTACTACTCAGGAAATCTGTAAATCTTCTGCTGAATAAATCCTCTGTATATTTTTGTTTAATGTATTTGGCAGCATTTTAATGGATTTAAAATTACATTTATTGTTCGTGATACTGTGTGACAAGGGATGGATTTCAACCACTCCTTTCCCAGGAAACAGCCTTATTACTTGATGCAGAAACACTGCTTTTACATATAGGCTACTTATCACAATTTAAACTTGCCCTCTGACAGTGATTCACATAAACCTTGTGTGCTTTGTGGCCAAACTGGGAAGCTCAGCAAGCACTGAGTATTATCAGATTCTCAAGTTTCAAATGAAAATATAAGGATTATGATTAAATTAAAGCTGCTGTTCCTGTTTCCTGCTGTACCACCTTAATATTGCCCAGTCCAGGAGCATCTCCTGCTGTGACCCACATGGAGCCTCTCTGTCTGACCATATCTACTGTTCACATGCATCTGACAGCATCAGGGAAGGAGGGAAATGGGAGAAGGACAGGACACCCAGCATCTCTCTGCTCTTAGGCACGCCAAGGCAAGATTTTTTTGGTGAGTCCTAATCATTCTGATTTGTTATTCAGAACTGGTTTTGTGTCTGAAAGTGTATCCTAACCTGCTCAAGCAGGCTTGCCAAGCAAGCCAACATCACAGGCATATGTCTTGGAGAAGGCAATGATATTGCCAACCACAGGATTGCACAGGAGCCCATTCCATCAAATTCTCATTCAGGTCCCTTAAAAAAATCATTCTCCATCTTTATGTAATACTCTTCTTCATACTGAGAGACTGCTGCGAGAGGCTTTGAAGACAGTAGGGGTCCAGGGATTGCCCACAGGATTTTTGATTAGCTCTCATAAGTTAATCATGAATCATGATTGCTTCAACCCACACTTACCTATTCCTGTCAGAGCTACTCTTAGCAGCAGTTTTGTGCTTTTCTAGCTTCCCACAGAACTGAACTGTCATCAGGGAGATATACAGTCCTTAACAGACCCTCTTATCAAATGAGTGACCCTGATTTTGATACCACAGCAAATGCATTCACTACACAGCTTCTTTGTATTCCATTGGGATGCTGGCCTGTTGGGTAATTAGCTAGCATGGACCAGTCAATATACATTAAATGGGCTTCCATGCATTTCTCTCTCTTCTCCCTCCTGACCGACTGCACATCCAAGGGGTGCTGCCTCTGTATAACCATGGATGCTACTAACGTGTGGTGGCACATCAAACTCGGGACACGACTTCCTCTCTCCTCTCTACCTGTGGTTGCCTCATCACCCCCACTGGTCTGGGGCCACCAAGGGAAGAATGTTCCATCCAGATTCCTGCCATTTTTGTTCACCACAAAAAAAAAAAAAAAAAAAAACAAAAACCCAAACCAAAACAAAAAAACCCCAACAAAACCCCAGAACAAGTGAAAGAAAAATTTTCATTCTGTTTCATTTCATTCCAGAAAGGGCATGGAAAGTGGCAACATTGCAATTCAGTCAGAAGATTTTATTTTACCTTTGATGCTTTTCTCTTGTTATTTAAATAGTCTGTCCTCAATATTCCTTTATTCAGTGTGTGGGTGCAAGGGCAAGAACCCAGACAAAATCCACTTTTCTCACCTTTTATGCCTCCTGGTGAAACCTGCAGAACCATTTTTGTTTTGTTTCTTTTTCCAAAAAGAGAAAAATAACAAAAACTGCAAGAAAAGCACTTCACCCTCTAATTTGGGAAAAACAGGTGTTGGCCTCTTTTTACTCCAGTGAGGTAAAGTGTTGTTACTGCTGAAGAGTGACTTGTTCTCTAAAATAGAACTCTCTGATGTGGACATTGTACCAGCATAACTAAAATAGAATCAGATTTGTTTTCTCCTCACTCGCAGTAGCTACAACTGCCAACTTTTCTGTGCAAACAAGCCTTCCCAGTGTCATACCTGGATCGTGGTTTTGCAGAACCCTTTGAGACAGCTGTCCTTGCCCATTAGTTTCAAAGCATTTCTGTGGTTGCCTAGATAAACATACAGTGGAGTGGCAAATGTAGTTTAATCTGGCTATAGTGCCCCGCTGCCACTAAAGATAGGAAGTTACACAGCGTAGAAAACCTCTGGCTTGCAAATACTCTACCAGCAACCCTAGTGAATGTGAATTCATGGGGTTAATTTCACTTTACTAGAGAAATTTCTGTTTATAATGCCAGAAAAGCTGATGGTAGTAATTTACCAGAGAGCTGTTAATGTGAAAGAAGGTATTATACCACAGAAACATAGAATCATAGAATCGTCATTGAACCGTCATAGAACCATCCTAGAACCATCATAGAATCATCACAAATTCACAGATTCGTAGAATGGCTTTGGTTGGAAGCAGCCTTAAAGGTCATTTGGTTCCAACGCCATTGCAGTGGCAGGGACACCTTTCACTAGACCATTTCATTATATCATGTTTTCACTAGATATACATCCTCACTCTGCTTTTTCCAAGGACTGGGACTCGTCATGAACTGCCTAGTGTCATTCAGTATATTTTTGGTCTCTTTTTTTTGTCTAAAGCTCATTTACTCCTTTTATTTTTCTTTTTTTTTTTTTTTCCAGAAAAAACCTGCTAATATTCTAGGATTCACACTATCAATTCCACTTTCCCAGACAGAAGTTAGCAGAGGATATGATATAAACCATATCAAAGCTCAAATAGAAGCATCATGCATGGTAAAATTTGCTAGAATACAATTATTATTAAATCATCCATGAAGATATATTGAAATGTTTTAAGAAGTTATAACTTTGATGTTATTAATTTTGACTTGAGACAGACTAATGAAAATTTATCCTCTTTGTCACTATGACTGATACTGTATTGTCTTGGATGAAAATCTTCTGTTGGAAACACTACAAAATATTTTTAAGAAATAATAGTAAGTGGAATAGGGGGTGAGTAATATCAACTATGCTAAGTTTAGTGATATAATTTCTCTCTCCCACCAACAGCTACTCATACAAGTCATGTCTAAGGAGGTCACAATCATGTGATCTTTTCCACTGAACACAAACCTTTGACTTCCTGCTGCTACTCATGAATTCCTTTGCCCTGTATTTAGGATAGTGCTGTGAGCACTTGTTCTCTTCTAGAACAGATTGCGAGGGTTGAAGAGATTCATATTTCTTGCAAACAGCCACCCATTGTTGGAAGTTAGTTTCCTTCCTTGTATCCTGATACAGATGGAAAGAGAAGTTTATTCTTGGCAGATTTCTCCACATGCTCAAATTTTTCCACTTTCCCAAGAAAGACTTTTGTCTCTGTGTCTAGAAATGAGAATAGTCTCAAAACTGAGACAGGCCATTATGTAATGAGATCAGAAGGAAACTCTTTCCCCTGTGCTTGTAAGCTTTAATTCTGTCTCTCACTAGTTATTTTTAAGGTGTGTATCCTCATGACCCAAGGCAATACATAAATTGTACATTACTAAAAGCCTTGAAATGGCTTGAGATAACAGATTTTCCTGTAACAAGAACAGACTGAAAAATGATTTCCAAGAACTTTTATAAGTTCCTGTATTATTATTTAATTATTCCATTTCATCTATAATGGCACAACCGAAAGACAGGAGCTCAGTTGTAACTGTTTGGCACCGTCAAGCAGGCCTTTCCATCTGTATGGAGAACTGGATTCTTTTTGCTTGAAATTATTTTTCTAAAAAAACATCTTATCCAAACGATTCCTTTCTCCTGCTCGTTTTATGATCTGTGAACAAAACAACCCACCATGCCTCAGCAGGCTGAATTACCTCTGTAATTTTCAAAACTCCTTGAACTAGTGTCCAAAGAGTGTCTAGCTGAGGCAAAACACCAGTTTTCAGATTATAAAACTTAGACAACATGAGTCCTATCCTAAAGGAACACAAAGTGCATTAAGAGTCTTCCAAAGTATTTTTAAACTCTTATTATTGAATGGTATTATTTATTTTTGTGAAGTAGACTTACTTGTCAGTGTTTTATAAAATTCTGGATTTATATGAAGGGTGTCTTCAAACATATGAGATATTTTTCTAAAATTGGTGGGACCTTTGAAAAAGCTCTTGTTTGCCTTCCTAATTCTCCTTTTGCTGCTATTTAAGAGTGGTGAAAAATGTGCTCACTCTAACTTGGACAGAGATAGTCCAAACTAATTCTATGCTTTCTTTCCAAGTAGTCTGATCCAAAAATCCATTGAGGTCGTTGATGTTTAAATTGGTTTTGGCCTCCAATGGAAACATATAAGAGCTCATTGTAGCTTCAGGCCTTGTGCTAGTACCAGGCATAAATGCTATTTATCCTTTCCATGCATAGAAATCCAGCTAAAAGAGGCAGCCAATTATTTTGGTCCAATTTTTCATGGTCTTCATGGAAATGAAAGAAAGGAACAAAATCCACTTATTGAAACTGGCCCATCTCCATTTTATTCAAATGGGTCACAGTTCATTTCATACATTCCTCAAAAATAATATATTTCTGTTGGGAGAATAAGTAGGAATAAGATTTATCATTATCTACAATGACAAACTTGTGGATGGACACCAGTTTTCAATGTACTTTTAGAATATTTTTCTTCAAAAATATTAATAAGTGTGTTAAACTTGAACTTCTTCTGTTTTATCCTCTTCCTCGACTACCACAGCATATTCAAGATGACTAAACCATTCCTAATTCAGTTCTGCATGATTCAGTCAAACACATCGAATTAGAATATTAGGTGACAAAACATAAAATAAGTTAAAAGATTAAAAAATCACACTTCCTCCTCTAAGATTAGCCATTTGAAAAAAGGCTTATTAAATAAACCCAGTTAGTGACACAATAAAACATTCCAAATAAAATCCCTAACTGTTACCAAGCTGAATGTTCAGGCCTTGCTACAGCTGAGTAGACATACTGCTCTGGCACAGGTTCCAAAATGTAATTATAGATGTCAATCAGGGAGTCTTTATGTTTTAATACTTAAATTTTTCAGTCTCCCTCTATCCCTCTCTCTCTCTCTTTCTTTTTTTTAAATCTCTAGTGATCTTATTAAGTAATGGGTTTAAGTCTTTGAACTCATCACTGATCATAATGGCCTCTGCTTGTCATCCAAGCAAACCTCTTGCTAGATGCTGAAAAAGCAACTGCTCCCTTCTTACACTGCCTTTTCTATAGTTCTTGCATGGTTGAGTGTCTTGACTAACTTTATTTTTTCCCTAAACCCTCCATTTCTTCATTATAGTGAGAGCTGTGTGTTGTTTTTTCCGTTCAGAGGTCTGAAATCCAAAACTTTATACAACATTATTTGAGAACCATGGCCTTGTAAGTGCATTTGTAAGCGTCTTTAGCCAGTGTGTGCGCTGTCATAACTTTGAGACAAATTCTTTTCTTTCTTGGACCTAATTTTAAGCTGAATTTGTTTTACAAGAAAAGCTGGCCAGACAGTAAGAACTACATTTTTGTGACAATGTTGGGGGTTTCCNCCACCAAGATGACCAGAGGGATGGAACACCTCTCCTATGAGGAAAGGCTGAGAAGAGCCGGGATTGTTCAGAATGGAAAAGAGATGGTGTCTGTGTGATCTAATTATGGCCTTCCAACACCTGAAGGGAGCCTACAAGAAAGATGCAGAGTGATTCGGAGGGCATGCAGTGACAGGACAAGAGGAAATGGCCTTAAACTGCAAGAGAGTAGGTTTAGACTACATGTTAGGAAGAAATTCTTTTCCAGGCACAGAAACAGATTGCCCAGATAAATTGTGGATGTCCCATCCCTGGAAGTGTTCAAGGCCAAGTTGGATGAGGCTCTGAGCAACCTGGACTGCTGAAAGGTATCCCTGCCCATGGCAGGGCTATTGGAACTAGATGATCTTTAAGGTCCCCTCCAACACAAACCATTCTATGATTCTATGAAATTTGTCCTTGTTCTTCATTAGAACAAACAGTTAAAGAGAGAGTCCAAAGGTGTGTGGGAATGAGGGAATTCACCAGTCTACACTCCAAGAGCCCATACTCTGAATATAGGATGTAAAACTTTCTATCAAGAAGAGAAATTAAAGAAGAGGGATATATCTGAAGGTTTCACAATAGTTGTAGCAAAACTTTCCCTGAAGTATTATCTTCTTAGCATTTTTCTTCAAATCATCAAGATTTATATGTGAGAGCTGGAATTGTGACTTTTATAAAGCTTTGAAAAGTGTTTCAAGTATTCTCTTATGAATATTTTTGTTTATTTTTAATTTCACTGCATAAATAGACAACATTTTCTAGCATTGTCAAAAAGCTATTTAGGCAGGATATTATCTTAGTGCTCTGTTTCTAAAGTCAGATATATGTCAGAGACTGTTCAGACCTTCTCAATGCTGATTGTAATTGCCATGATGAAGTTTGTGGCTATGTCCTTTGAAATAGGATGGCTTCCAAAAGAGGAGCAATGATTTCCCCCTGAGACAGGCAACCACAAGCAAATATTGCCATGATATACACCCATTATTGCTGACTATTTGTGTCAGTGTTCTCTCCCTCCATGACACTGTTATCGGTACAGTAAATTTCCTCCTTTAAATCACAAAAATATGCTCTGGTGAAATGTTACAGCTTGACATTTGTCTAGAAGTGTCAGAGATTAAATCTGGTTAGATTTAACTTAACATGGTTAGATCCACAGCAACAACCTCAAAATAGGTATCACATATGGACTGCATTTTTGTTACTCTTGGACGCAGCTGCAGGAATCTTGGTGAAGGGCTACAACTAGGTTGGGTTTTTCAGGTGCCTTTCAGCCCCCTGCTCATCTGCCAGGGGTGAGATAGAAAATTGATAAACTGGTAAACATGTCCACAGCATTAAGGAACTGAAGATTATTTCATACGTGTTCTCATTCTACCTTTGAATTGAAGTGAAACCTTTTAATGCTTTCCATCTAGGCCCCAGTGAAAGAGGCATGTCCACTTCTCTCTCCTCAGGGACTAGAAGATAAGATCTGTTTTCCCTTATTTCTTCTGGTGGAAAGTATCCAGTTTTGCTTTCATGTCTTCCATGTAAGATACCTATTGGGGATATTTTTGATTATTTTAATGAAAGCAGTTTTTCCAGAAGGTGTTTGGTTTATTTTGTTTTTAGTTTTGGGGTTTTTTAATACATATGTGTGATTAATCCTAGTTTTGATGTGCCATGGAGGCAGGCAGCCTTCTCTTGCCTTAGGTGATAATACACAGCCTACTTTCCTTCTTTTCTTGTGTTCTCTCCACACACAAATACCAACAGAACTAAGCCATTGTAAACAAGAGTGTAGGAGCAGGAGCCTTGAATAACCACTGAAGAGGAAAGATTTACTGCTGAATAGATGTGCTGGCTGCCAGCACTGAGACTCATTTTTCAGCTGTTCTTCAGGCTGTTAAATTATCAACAGGTGTTCCTAATAGGGGAAGTGGTACGTTGTTGATGCCGCAGTGCTGATTCATTCTCACCCTGGGTGCACCAACACATGTTCAGAGGGAGGTACTGTGGCAACAAGGCTGTGGCAGGCAACCTGCAATGTCTCTTCTTCCAGACACCATAGTTGTGCTCTCTGAATTTGCTTCTCCCAGAGGTCCCACTTTTACAGTTCTGTGCGTGTATTGGCATCAAAGACACTGGTAGAAGCCCGTCACTGAGAAGCTGGTTATTTCTCTTGGAGTTAGTCTAAAAGTTTCAGGGAATCCATGCTTGGAGGCCAACTTCTTGAGGATTAGATGTACAGATTGGCATAACTCTGAGTTTAAGTTAAGAAATCTTATATCACTTAAAGCAGGGAACTGAACCTAAGTTTCCAGTTTTATAGGCAAGTGTCTATTTTTATGGTCGTTTAAATTTCCTTCACATATAACATTGACCATTCTAGTAAATTTCTTATTGAAAGCAATGGTTTTGGTTGAAAGGGACCTTAAAAATCACCCAGTTCCAATCCCCCTGATGTGGGTGGTGACACCTCGCACTAGACCAGGTTGCTTAATGCCCCATCCCCTTGAACATTGCCAGGGATGAGGCATCCACAGCTTCTCTGGGCAACCTGTTCCAGTGCCTCACCACGCTCACAGTAAAGAATTTCTACCATATATCTAACCTGTATTTCCCCTCTTTCAATTTGAAATACAATTTGCTAGGCAAGATTATTACTTTCAGGATAGCCTTGGGCCATACACATATCAAAGAAAAAGAAACAGTCCAAACATGCTTGTAACTAACACAAGCCAGTATCCAAATGTGCTAAACTTTTCTGTGAACATGTGAAACAGTTGTCTGATTGAAAAAAGGCAACTGGACTTTGCAACTGGCAAAACAAGCTCCTACTGATGCTATCTACCTGTGTAGTAAATCAAGTAACACTACATTTTCTAATGGTCTCTTCTTGCTTTAAGAAACAGATCTGTGATTGCGATGCACTTTAGGAAAACCATAGGATCACTCCATTACACTCATGTTTTAGATGACAGATAATTACAGATCAGCTGCCTGTGTTCCAAAATCCAAGATATCAATATGAGAAATTAGTCTCATATGTAAGGTATATGTGAATATGTGAGTGGTGAGAAGGTTACAGTGCTTTAAAAAAATGGTTTTTAAGAAAGGCCACTGGTGGCAGGGAAGCAGTGGCAGTGTGGGCACTGTCTTGTAGAGTTAAATCTTATGATTGGTCCATTCAGGCCTGTATTTGCCCTCAACAGCAGCTTTTACTTTGTATTTCACAGGAAGATAAGGCTAATGAACAGATCATCAGACCTATATCCCTCCTAAAACACTTGTTGTTGATATGGTATCAAACCCTGAGCATTTTCCATATCTGTATCTTGGAATGCTTCTGAATTACTGATTCCAGCAACACTTTGTAGCAAGGAGTTTCATAAGGGAATGTGTAGGATGGGAAAGCGTTTCTCATGATCAGCTTTCAATTTTCCATATTTAGATTTCAAGTCTTGTTTGTGAAGAAGATTTTCTTCCCTTTACAGCACATTTGGACACTGTGGGTACCTTTTTCATAGCAGATTCTGCATTTTATTTTCTAAAATTAATAACATGAATGTTTGACTCTCCTTAAAGAGACATTTCTTTTCACTTAGTTAATTCCCAGAGGCAGTTTCTATCTTTGGCATATAGTTCTTTGTGAAGAACCACCTCTGAAATAGCATTTTTAGTGTAGGTTTTCTTAATTATCTTTAAATTTTTGTAGCCGTTTTTATCTTGAGTTGGGGTAACAGTCTACCTTTTTTTTAGGATTAAATAGCATATTTAAAGCCTAGTAAAAATAAAAATTATTCCTACTGCATATGTTACTTTGTCAACATTGAATTTCCCTTCCCATTGCAGTTTCCAGTTTTTTAGTTTGTTTATGTGTCTTGGAAATTTTGATAAAGTCTGATACAGACAAGGTAAAGTGAACCTTTTTTTCATGTGATAGTTTATTCCCTTTTGATTTTGGTTCTTCTTTAAGGTGAGATGAGTTTGTATGGTAATTTTATTAAATGATCATTTTATTTTAACCTAATGTATCATTTACAGTAACTGTTTTCAGATCTCAGAAGTCACAAGATCTATTATACATTAATCATCACCGCATTACTATGGCATATTTTCAGTAAAAGCAGTCAGTTTCTCTGCTGTTCATGAGGGCATTTCCACAACTCAGCTTGCTTATTTTAAATTAAAACTTACTTTTTAATTTCTCGGATTTATAATGCCTAAGTTGAAATAATTACAGTGAATCTCTGATGTTTGGTTGTTCTCTTCCTTAAATTGTTTCAATGCACATTCAACCTTCCTGTCACTTTCAGGAATTTTAGCTGTTAAAAACGCATTTTCAGGGATCAGATCTCTATTTCAGTGGGAACCCACATGTGTTCAAGGTGGCTGCATGGCTGATATAAGGGGGATTGTCACTCTCTGGAAATTTTTAAACAGCCTTCCACTTTCAATAACATATTTGCTCCATGGGAGCGGTTGTTAAGAGATTTCAAGACTGGAAGGCTTCAGGTGCCTACATGGCCATTGCACAGCACTTACAGAAGCAGTGCTGCTCTATGAGGCCTCCAAAAACTGAAATTGTGGTGGGCACTGAGGAAGCAGTTCTTTAAAATGCCTGTAATGTACAGAACACCGTATGGCAGTGATGCCATAAACAGACACAGCAAGTACAGCTGCCAATACTCAGCTATGTGCAACTTTGCCACATTTTAATGTCTCCAGCCAACACTTTCGACAGCAGTTTATCTCAACCTGATGTTTTTATTACATTTGCCTTATATTTAAGTCACACCTAAAATGATTAATTAAATTAGGCAGGAATTAATTCTGTGGATTTTTTTTTTTTCTGGAAAGTCTTAGCTGTTCCCAGAAAAACTACAGTTTTTGTGTCTGAAGAGAACTTGGAGCATGGCTGGCTGGTCTCAGAGAGATGTGTTTCAGGCAAATTTTGTGTCCAATTTTTAAGTGTCTGACAAATCTGCCTTGGACTTACCTTTAAAGAGGTTTCCTTGTGTGCTGCACTGCAATCCCATGAGGACTCTCCCTGTTCTGGGCCCTCACAGGGGCAGTGCTCCAGGAACAGCCAAAGGAGAATGGGCATATGAATTCTGCATCTGCCCTCCAAGTGGCCCAAAAGAGGCACTTTGACACGCAGGGTTGAACACAGCTTTCACAGCTACTCCTCCACAGGGCTGCCAGAGAATGCTGTGGCAACTGACATGGAAATCAGATAGACTTTAATCCATACTTTCACGATTTGATTGTGCGGAGGGACAACTGGGACATGCAGAAATAGAGGAATACGTTGTATCTCTCTCAATGGCTGCAGCGATGAGCTGCAAGGCTAGATGAAGAATTGCATAATTGCATTTAACATTTCTAATTAAAATCTACCCAGACTATTTCCCTCCCAGTAACTTCAGTTTCTTTCTAATCCCTTTTCTGTCCCTCCAAAGCTTACTGAGGCCCAGGACAGGCAAAACCTGCTCCTTGCCTAGTAACATAACAAAAGTCCAAAATCCTAAAGGCAGGGATTCCTGACAGGTGGTGTCAGGAACTGCACACCACTCATCGGTACACTGCATATGATTTTGACCCTGTCAGCATCAAAGACATTGCATTTGGTATGTTCACACCATTACCTATTAGCAAGATGTCAAAAAGTCAGAGATGTCTAAAAGGTGTTGGACACATATTTTGCCTGGCTGCAGTATCTGAACTGATAGCATCAAAGGAGCTTGTTCATTAGGCAGAGGGACACATAATGGCTATAATTGCTTGAAATTCTTTAAAATAGATGAACTGTAAATAGATGGCATATGCAGAACCCATAATGAGACTTATGTAGAATAAGGAATCTGTGTACGTGTGTTTGGAATGTTATGGCCACTTTGCTGTTGTCTGCCACGTGGGAGTAGCATATGAATTGAAGTTTTTCTATCACACCACTTTATCACATATTTTCTCTGTGAGTTTCTATGTGTAAGTACATTTATGCATCTATATCTCTCCCCGTGTACCTCTATCTGCAATGAACATCTGAAGAAAAGAAGCATTCCTATTTTTCTAGGTTTTGAAGGAACTGTCCCAGCTATCCTGTTTATCAGGAGAGAATGAAATGATAATATACAAAACAATGCCTGGATCAGCTTTATTCTATTTACATTCTGTACATAAAATCCTTTCACATCCCCCCTCTCCCTGTCTACTTGGATATCAGTTAACAGATGACTAGTTAAACATTTGTCACCCTGGCTAGTTTAATTTAGAAATAATTTCCCCTTAAACTTCACACAATATCTATGATTCCAACCCCAAAGATTCCTGTATTCTGTCACTATCAATCAAGCTCACTGAACAAATCATAGTTTTATTGCTTCCAAAGCTGACAGTAAGATCTATGTTCACCAAAGAGAAAGGTTAAACACTTTTCCATCTTATTATTCTTTTCAGATACAATGAAGCATCATGAAAATCCTAGCAGTCCTCAATGCTATCATGCTAAATTAATGTGTATTTTTTAAGGAAAAGCAGAAGATATTTGAGCAATACCTAACACAGTATTTTCATTTTGTCCTTAATTGTAACAGACAGTTGGTACTTCCTGTTTCCCTTTTCAAGTATGTTGTGTTTGGTTTGGGGGCACACTGGAAGTATAATGCTACCAGGTCTGGAAAAGAAAAGTGAAAAACCTTTCAGTCTGGAAATTCACCTGTCCAGATAGAAACACTTCTTTTAAATCTCTTGCTTGAAATAAGTAGAGGATGTAAAAAGAAGTGAAAGTTTCTTTCAGCTATTGATGTGAGAAGGTAGGCATGGACAGTATTAAGATAATGTACAGAAATACCTTATTTAAAGTTAATAATTACTCATAGATATTTAATACCTTGTTTTATGTTCTAAGAAGTCAATACGTTGCTTATAATTGTGTGTAACATTTCCCACTGACATTTTCATAAACATATATTACACATGCTGCTCTTCTTGGTAGCATACGCTAAAACATCTGCTAACCAACTATTAACCCTTCAAAAGCATTTACGATTTTCTTTGCAACATGCAGTGAAAGCAAAGAGAGCACAGTTGCCATGTGAATATATATGTGAGCTAAAAATTCCAGTGACCCGTGGGGGTAGCTATTTCATCCATTCTGAACATGTTCTTTTGTTTCTGTTTCCTTTAAACTAAGGAAATCTGTGTCAAGTAACATCCTGCTTAAAAATAAAGGAGGGTATTTTCTGAGAATATTACTGGTTTTTTCTGTAAAATGAAAGTTATTAACTGATTCATTATTGGAGAAGAGAATGACAGAATGACTGGGGCTGAAAGGTATGACTGGAGGTCATCTTGGTCCAGCCCCCCTGCCTAAGCAGGTTCTTTTCTACACAGGAATATCTCTAAAGAGGGACACTCCAGAGGGCTTCTCTGGGATACCTGTGCCATTGCTGTCACAACCACAGTGAACACAGTTTTCTTGTGTTCAGAGGGTAAAAAAACTCCCTGTTTCAGTTTGTGTCTGGTGCCTCTGGTCCTGTTACTGAGTTCCACAGAAAAGAGTCTGGCTCCATCTTACTTGTACCATTCCTTCAGATATTTGTGCATATTGATGTTGATTAGGTCCCCATGAAATAAAATACAGTATTTTTGCTTTTTAATGGTGATTTCAACTTGAAACAGATACATCTAAAAAGATGCCTATCAGTGGCCTTTGTCAGTAGCATGGCCATCAGCAATAACATCTGAATGCCAAGTCTGACTTAATTTTTACAGAGAATTTATTTATCTTTTTATGCCTTCTATTTTCTTTTATCCTAGCTACTGCCCTTTGTTACTTCTGTAGAAGCTGACCTACAGCTTTTATCGCTCTTTCTGCCCTCAGCAGTACAGGTGCCTGGTGGCACATTGGATGTTCATTTTTTAAAACCGTCCCCTGTAGTACAGCTCCCCTATTATTGTAATTTTGGTCTAACCCATCCTACACTTGGCTGTGTTTCTCACAACGTCCTGATTTTCTTGCCCACTGAAGTTTGCAGGATGCAATCTGGGGCTCCTGTCTGAGCTTCTCAGGGAGCAGCAGTCAGCACCCAGCTAAAACAAGACTCAAGTTTTTTCTAGATTTTGTTTCAGCCTTTTAGAGAATCAGTCCATGCTATGCTAAACATTTCTGCTACTGTCTCTTCACAGACTGAGCCCGTGTCCTTGTTATGGTTGGCTGAGCCTGTGAAGGGTGAAAGAGTTTCACCCTGGCAGCACCAGTGATGAATTTTACAAGGAAAAATCACCTGTTCTGCTGTTTCTGCTTCCTCTCCTTTCCATGAAAAGGTTTTATCTCTTTTGTCCTTGTTTTGAAGTTTCTGCTTCAGTTTGTCCTGTCCTTTGAATTGCTTCTCTCATTTGCCTATAATTTGTGGGGCAGATTCACAGATGATGCAAATCCACTCCATAACTTTGTTTCTATCTCAGTGCTACTTTGGTAAGGACAGAGTACTGCAAAATAATACGAACAGGATTTAAAAACTTACTAACATTCCAATTATTCTTCCATAAGGTATTGTTTTTTGGTTTTTGGTTGGGGTTTTTTTGTTTTGTTTTGTTTTTGTTTTTTACTTTTCCTATTCAATCCATCAATTGCTTGTTATTCTAGGGTGTCCCCTTTGTGTTTTGGCTGCATTATATGGAGCCCCAAGCTAAGGATTTCTTGTTTGGAGCCTGTAAGTTCTATTATAATATGTAAATATTTAAACATTAAGATATTTTGCATAGCTCTGAGAAAATATTTTAATATTCAACGTGTCCTAATTTCTACAAAGTAAGAAAAGTACATCTAGTTGCCTTTTCAGATGCACATTCCTTAGTGGGTGTAAAGGACCCCAGAAAAAGACAGATATATAGACAGTGCATTATTTCTTTTAGGCCCTGGGTAGACAGAACAGTGCAGACTGTGTGGAAAGTGATGGATGATGGAAAAGGAGTGCTGATTCATAGGAAGGGTGGGAAACCATAGCAATTCAACTAAAGCCAAATGATGTCGAGAAAAACAGTTTTCTAATCAGGTCTGGACATGCTTATTGTAAAGAGGCATTTCTGAGTGGAAAAACAGCCCTCTGCTGTTAACACAGGAAGTGGAGAAAAGAAAAAATGAAAGGAAAGATTTTCATTTTATTTTACCCTGTAACATATTTGTCTTTGGTCCATTCATTTCTTGTTTGTTTGTTTGGGGTATTTTTAAAGTTTAAAACATGATTTTCATTCTTTCTTCTCATATTTATTCCCCTCAGCCCAACAGAGTTAATGGAGATTCTTAGTATTTCCAGTTTCATTTCAATGGGTAGGCTCGGTGGAACAAAGGATTATTCAAAATAATCAGGATGGACAGATTCTGCCCTGGCACTTTTCAAAGGATTCTTTCTCAGGGTTAAAGAAAGAGAAATATTTTGGCTGACTGTCTTCTTTAACTTCTGCCTACTTTGTATTCTTTGATATTTGGGAATTATCCCAAATGCTGTCCAGTTCTCTAAGGGGCTGCCTGAATAGGAAATGTCTCCTACATAAAGCAGTGTGACTTTATGGGAAGAATTGCTGCTTGGTGTGTTGATGTGCTTGCTGCTGATGTAGTGGGGTTCAGTACTTTATAACTGTCACTTTGAAATTTTTCTGTGGACTACTAATAAAAATGGGGATTAGGGAATACTGCTGATCACACTCCAAAACAAATATTCCTACAGAGAGAACTAACATGCAGTTTGTTTGTGTCTGCTTGGAATTTAAAGAAGGTGCGCTACAAATAAAATGGCAGTGGATTTACTACTAGAGATTTTTTTCACTTCTGTTTTGCCTCAGCCCTACAGATAGTGGTACAAGATTTGCAGTAGTTCCAAATCTTTCATATACTGATGCTAACTAGACTGACCTCCTTGACATGCAGTGAGAATGTTTTTCATCACACAAGCCAGAGTAATTTCCATTTCTGCATTTTAATTCTTCCCATTTCCCTTTGAACTTCTATCACAAGTAAATATTAGTTCTATAGGGTTAAGATAGTCAAACACATGCATATAAATGAGTTGGTTTCTTTGAGATTTTATGAATCTCTTCCAGTTCTGTACATTTTGTTCAAAAATATTGATAAAATTAGGCTCAGAGTTTACTGGCAGTCATTGCTTCTGTTGCCAAAGATGTAGGACAGTTAAATTGCAAACATAATTTCTTTATCACAGATAAATTGGGTAAGACCTGTAGGTGCGCACCAACCTCAAAAATTAGGATTTGCTATTGACTTTCCAAATAAATTTACTGTCCAACATCTCAGACAAACATTTCGACCTGGTTTTTCAAAGGTTTTCAATGGTATTTCAGATTAGCCCAGTAAATTAACATTGGAATTTTGGGGACTGCTGTGTGTTTTTTAAAATCTGTCTTCCACATAACTTTTGCAGAAGCATTAGGTTTATTCTCCTTTTTTTTCCTCCCATACATAGTAACATACTTGCTGTTATATATTAACATATTTGCTGTTGCTCCCAAGTCTGGGAAGGTTTGTTGTGTGCTGTTTCTAAAAAATATTGTTGCTTTGAGATTTATAATATGACTTTCAATCTGGCTTACTTGTTGTACTTCCAAGTAAGAAAGAGTTCTCTTTATTCCCTTGGGAAACTGCTTAATTGGGATGTATTAGAAAATGTATTGTGTAATAATAAGAGCTGTTTACATAATATGAAATACAAGAGTTAACAAAACCTACCACAGTGCCAATAGAAATAATATCAAATATCTTCAGTTCAAGGACATATGTCAGGCAAGGGGTTTTTGGTTTTGGTTTTCTTTAATGGTGAGGATGCTCTTCTTCTGTTGTGAGTTTTTTGTTTTGTTTTGTTTTTCTTTTGAAGGAATAATCTTCTTCCTTTCTATATAAAATGTCCTCCAGATAGGCAGAGCTGTACATAAGTTATTCTTTCAGGTAACTATTGCAACATCAAGGCTGTCTAGGAAATTGCACTGTCATCTGAAATGTTCACCGAGTAATGGGCAGCCATTTTCTCAGAGAAAAAGGTCATAAAGAGATGAACGAATGATAGTTAATAACAATTACTGTGTCTCTTGAGATTTTTAACATTATGATCAAGGGCTAAAAGGAACTGCTTGGAAGGAAAGATTTGTGGCTGGAGTCCATAAACCCCACAGGTATTGGTTCCAAGAAAGTGGATTTCACCCCCTTCTAAGGCACAAAGCATTTAACATTGTTTTATGTTATCAATAATGAAATATTTGCCAGCTATTTAGACGCCCCGTGTGCAAACACCCCGTTTGTTTTCTGATTTAGACAACCTCCTTCAGTCTTACTTGGTCAAATGCAAACAGGGAAAACAGTGGCTTTCCAACACAGAACTTTTGAAACACAGGCCTTTAAATATCACCTCTGCTGGCTTTGTCAGTGAGCTTTCCTTTTAAGGATGAAGATTTCCATGAGAATCCTTCTGAGCTCCATTTGCTCTTCCTAGAAAACAGGAAACAAGGCTGTGGAGTTCTGCTGGTCAACACAGATAGAAGGGGAACTGGGCAGCGCAGAGATGTTGGGGAGAGAGGGGAAGGAAAGCTGCCCTGGAAGAGGAAGAAGCATGGATGCATGCGTTTAGTGCTTCCTGGCACCTGGTACCTGCACAAACTGATGCCATGGCTGCAGAGGAAGAGTGGAAGCGTGGGCAGCTGGGACAGAGCAGACAGCAGAGTCAGAGGACAACTGTGGTGGAAATCTTGCTGCATTCTGTTCCCACCCTGTCTGATAATGAATGCCAAGCATGTGTGTTAACATTGCTGAGCTAATTATCTCTTGGCACTATGATAGCAACAGTTTCCAACCTCATGCTGAACTGTGTGGGTTTGCCACTGCCATGAAATTGTATCAGACAAAGAGAAATTCAAATTTCCAGGAAAATCAAGTGTGCATACAAAAGTAAATCCCAGCAGGGCTTAGCAAAGCACTGGGATTCTCTAAAGCTAGCCAGGGATACAAAACTCTGCACATCAGTTTGTTTTATTCAGATCAAAAATGAACCAACAGAAAGCAGAACAATGTTGGAAGTTATACCTGAAGAATATCCATGCCTGGAGAAGCCAACTAAATTGAATACTCTGTCTGGTGTTCCTCTCCAAAGTACTCAAGTGACATGAGACAAGAATTCACATTCATGGAAAACTGTGTGATGGGAGAAAGCCCTTGATGTTGAAGTGCAGCCACTGCACAGTAATATCTGTCAAGTTCTTGGTGAAGACTTCCTTATCTTTTCAGAAAACAGCATTCTTGTGTATCATTCCTTGAGAAAGCACTAGCTGGACTTAAATTTTGAAAATTACCTGACCTTAACACTGGCATTTCCTGAAAGAGGAAAGAACTCAAGAAGCAAAATTCTGTCTTTCCAGCAGCACGTTAGTTCAGCAAGTCTTTGGAAGCGTGCAGTAAACATGGAGAACCTTTCACTTATAAGAGCTTCCCACAGGGTATTATGGATTTCAGTCTAGAGCTAACAGCTTTTGAAGATCCTCCTCCTACACTCTGTTCTTGTTTGGCAGCCTCTACTCTAGTCATATGGAACAAGGGATGGTATTTCAAAATGTTGTGGTTAGCTTGTAGAACTCTATTGTCCATCTTCTGCACGAATGTTGAAGCAACATTACATATGGCTGCTGTCTAGGGGGCTTTTAGGAATTCAGAGTCAAAAAGATTCTGCCTTAGGCTATGAGGTAAAGTTAGAAAAATGAAATCTTTAAACAATTTAGCCAAAGAATTTTTGGCAGATCCATACAGCCTTTTGCTTGATCTGCAGCTTTGGTAAGAGAAGACAAAAATATAGGAGCATAAATAATAATATAGAAACAATTATAAGTGTCATTATTTATATTAGTAGCTCTGCTTTACTTTAAAAGCTATGTTCTAGGTACTTAGTTGTAAAAAGGATAATGCAGAATTAATTGAGGTTCAACAAGAATGAATACAGGTGTGAGAAAATGCTAATAAAAAGGGTGATTGAATAAATTTAAACTTACAGAGAAGGTGTGTGACTGTTGCAATTCGAAATGCTGAAACTTCCATTGATCTTAATTGAACAAAATTAATGATCAAGCCAATCAAATCTTACACTATAAAATCACAGAAAATAAGAAACTGATATCATAAAGGGAGAACCTGCAACTGCTGTGCAGAGGAGCAACAAGGAACTCTAGACAAGAGCAAGTAAGCTTGAACCCTCTGATGAAATGAATGTTTCTGCATAATATGCACATTAGATTATGCTTCTCACAACCATCAGAAGTTTGAAGGCCTTCAGCCTTTTCAGGGACTAGGAGAAGAATGGCCTCCTCATTAAGAAGCAAAGAACCTGAGCTGCAGTGGCACTTCTAAAGCAGCATCAGATTGTAAAGACTCCAGGCATCTTCCAAATGCTCAGACCTTGAGGCATTTGACATCTTCTTCCTGGCAGGTGAGGATAAACATTATTAAGGTTCAAATTGTAGCTCTTTGTGGCCTCTCTACATGTAAGGTGAAAATCCCTCTCAGAGGAGCAGGAGTTTGTGCTGGATGTTTTGGATCCGCCAGGAAGTTCTTGAGTTTCTACAGTCTGGTGGAGGAAAACTACCCAGTCCCATTCTGTAACTCTTTCTTTGCAGGGTTGATTGATGTTTTTGCTCTTTGTGCAGTCACATGATGCCATGCTCAAAAGCTCCCTGTTAAAGCCAAACAACACAAGCTCCCATTTGTGTTTCCAATTACACATGTGCTTTAAATCACCACTGGCAGTCACAGAGCTGACCCCTGTCTGCACCTTTCAGGCACGGGTGAGGCATTGTTTGATGTCAGCTTTGCAGGCTCCTGCTCAGTAATGCACGGGGGCTCTCACTGCCCACGGCCATGATTGGAGACAAATGCCTATTTCCTATCCAGTGATCCTAAGACTACCTACAGTAGCAGATCTGTTTTAACCAGATTGTTTTCCAGGGAGTTTGGTGCTTTTTGACTATTGTCTTGACACTGTTTCTGTCTTTAGCAACCGTTTTGTCCACTTCACAGACCCAATATTCAGTTGTGAAATTTTTGCCCTTAGCAAGGGGGATATGGAAAAGAAGGCAGAAACAGTCAAAATTAGGACGGAGTTCAAAATAGGGTAAAGGTGATTGTTTTGAAAGCATTATCTGGAAGAAAAGGAACTGTGAGGAATAAAAAATATGACACAATCTGTATAACACTGTGTCCCATATCAGGTTGGGCAGCTTCCAGAAATCCCTTCCAAACTAACTTTTAAGTTGATGCTGTGTTTCATCATGTCATTTAGTTGTTGCATGGGCTTTATGGCAGCATGGATAGTACCCAGACAAAAGGACAAGTATTTCTTTTGCACGGTGTCTTTACATTCCACCCAATTCAAATTTTTTTTTCAACTTAACCTTACTCATGGATTCTGTGGGTTTTCCCAAAATTACATGAGCAGTATCGTATCACTGATGTGAAAGAGCTCCAGTTTTATGTTGAATGTCTGTTACGCCATTTTCAGCATTTCTGAAAATAAATTATATCAATAAATTTTGAGAAGTTAAATCTTGGTATCAGATGTAGTAAGTTATAATCACTCAGCATATTTTGATCATAATGAGAAAATTCAGTGCTCCTCCTGTCACTGTTGCAAGGGATCAATTTTTCTGACAGATGTACACACTTAGAAAGTAGGAGGAATGAAAATGTTACTAACATTAATTAGTGATGACTGCATTTCACCATAGGTGGATCTAAAACAAGCTGATTCCTGAGTTGCTTATGCTGCACTATCTTTTGCCTTAAAAAAAAAAAAATGTTCTTTTTAGCCCCATGAAACACAGGATGATGCCTTTGATTTATTACAACAGGGCCTTAAGTTTGTGACAGCTACTCGTATTCAGAGACATTGTTTTGCTTTGGTTTTCTTTTTAAAACAGTATTCTGTGTTAGGACCAGGTGATTGATGTGATTCCAGTTTAGTTTAACTTGTCAGATTGTGTAATGTAACCATAGGATAAGTGTAGGAGATGCATGACTGGCTCTGGCTGACTCAGAAGCTGATTGTGCCAAGGGAATTTTATAATTGTCTACTAGAAGAAAGTGAATTTTCAAAAATGTTACCCAAATTTTAGCTTGGCTCTTCAGCAAACACATTTTGCCTCTAAGTCAGTTACACAAACACACTCATTTCATTCCACATCTACTATGATTATTTAGGAGACATCCATTAAGGTACCAAATCTGTTTTGCAGTTATTTCACTCTAAAAATACCAAGTCTTCTGACAGTGAATTCCAAGGGTTAGGAAAGAATTTTATAGCATTTCTTCCAGCATTTTCTACCCCCAGTCTGGAATATGTGAGCAATAAAGCCTCTTGATTTTATCATTTATAGATTTGGCTCAGTCTTTTATGTAACTTCCGAGTTCATCTCTAAATTAAACAGTTGCAGTCTTTTCCCTCACAATGATCTATTGAACATCTCTCACTTTGTCGATGTCTTTTTTTTTTTTTCTACACTGTGGCAGGATGTGTCCCGTTCCTTTCCGCCGCCGCAGTCTGCTTTATCTGCCGTCCATGGAGTGAAGTGTAGGGTTTTTCTGCCACCATTAGGGTGGGAGGCGTACCTGCAGCCGCTCAGAAACAAGACTGGAGGGGGACTTGGCAGAAGGATAGGGACTGAAGAAGCATTGTCTTTTGTCTGAACAGCTTTCAAAATTTTGGAGCCAAAATAAAAGAGGCTACAGTCCTTTGCTCTTGCCCTGCAGTGCAGGACCAGGGCAAAGAGGCATCACTGCAGGTAAAGTAGCAGTGGGTACGGTGAGTGAAAACTAAGATACCCACTTAAAATGAGTGAAAAAAATTACTAAGAGCACTGTGTTTGCTCCTATCTGAAACTAGAAAGTAGCACGAGGGCAGATTATCAGCTGAGATTCCTGATAAAGAACCACATTGCTGGTACTATTTAGGAAACACTGTGTAGCTAATGTAAGTGTAATATCATATCTAATCCCTGAACACAAGCTGTGTTTCCCATCCGTGTAAATTACCTGCCAGAAATTGCCTGCATTGCTCTCAGATGTCTGAGTTCATGGTTTGTTCTAGCATATCAGTAAGGCTTGCTGTAAATGTTTCTTTCTTGTCACCCAAAAACTGTGACATAATGAAACCATGAGATGTATTGCTAGGGTCCTGTCTTCACCACAGACCAAATCAGCACTCTTCAGAGTAAACCAATGCTTTCACAACTAGCTTTTTTCTTTTTTTTGAGGTGATTAAAAAAAAAGAAATTTCCTTTTCTTTTATAGAGATTATAACTAAACCCAGGGAGAAATGTCACTTTGCTGGAATTGATTTTTTAAGGGTGTTTTATATTTGTTTTCAGTGCAATGACGAATTTCTTTTGATTTTTCCCCCTCAGGCTTTGAATGGTACTAGCATTTTCCCAGAAATCAGTATAGATGGTTATCAAGATTCTCAGATTTGTGGTTATTAAAATATGAAGTAGTCAAACATTGTCAAATTTAAGCTTTAAAGAAGGTATGTCTAAGACTGCAGCCCAAGAGAAGCTGGATGAGATCAAGTGTCCACTCAGCTCTGTGTCCTGTTTTTTCCAGGAGTAAGAAGAAATATTCTGTGAAAGAACATTGACATACAGAATTAGAATTAAGGTTGAGTCATATGTCAGGCATATTTCTCCCACTGCTACTCTTGAAGAGGACTTGTAGCTCTTCTATAAACTCCCTCCCTGGCAGTAGAAGGATCAGGCAGAGAAACCTATGTCTTACTCAGCAGCTTATTGATTCTTGACAAGTCATCTAACAGAGCTCTGTCTTAATTTGCCCACCTGGAAAATGGCAGTGATGATGTTTTGCCTTTGCAAAAACATTCTGGGGGCTGCAGTTAAAGGAAAAATCTATGGATACTTACGGCTGGAACATTATCCTTTGTTTCACTGGCCATGTCTAAGAGTCTGTATATTGCTACATATATGTTCTTGTCCAGATTTTATGATTTTATGACAGGAAAAATTTTGGCAAATGTCGCTGTCCCTTTGTAAGAATTGTTTCCTTGCCCAAATTTAGCAATAATTGGCCATTGCTTGTAACCACTGTGATGACTACCCTTCTTAGACAATATATAGTAAAACTAGGCCTATGTGAAAACATAAAGATTATGGAAAATGCCTTTAAGGGCTTATCTTTCTTAGATAATGGCAGGAAGCTGATTCCAGTGAGGAATTTCTGTAGTACTGTTTTATTCACTGAAATGAATCAAAATTCTCCGAATTATGGCTCTTTCAGCAAAAAGCAAAATAGCAGACGTGATCAATTCCCTGTTGTGTTTTGGTTTGGTTTTGATTGATTTTGTGCATTTGTTTGGGGTTTTTTTTGTTTGTTTTTTTTGTTTCTTTTTCATTTTTAGTACTGAATTGTAAGGACGATATGGGAATACAGGTAAATCCTTATCATATCCAGGAGTGCTGTACCTGCCAGCTAAACTGTACAGTCCTTTCCAACCCAAACCATTCCTTGGTTGCCAAATTTGGCACCTGAAACAGTGCATGTAAAGAGGACATGGATCCTCAGGAGGCCTAGCTGTTTGGGAGATTTCTCAGAGTGCAGAAAGGAAGCTGTGTAAGTTGACATGTAAAGATTTGTCATTGATTCAGAAGCAACTCCTCCTTTTTTTCAATGGGATGATAAGGCAAGACTGCCTTGAGGTATGTAGAGTTATTGGACTAGAAGTGGCTTAAAATTGCACAGTGAAAACATTTTCTTGAAACAGTCATGAATTTGGGTTGTTTTTGTTCTTATGCTGAAGTTCCATGAGATTTTTATAAGGTGTTAGTGAAATGACAAGTAGTATTATTATGGAAGCGAGATGAACAGACAAAAACTAATATTTCACCAGTGCAATAAATACTGCTATACATGTGTATATAGTGGCACACATATGACAATATAGTGTTTTAATTTAGCATGAAGCTGAAAAGGTACCAGAGAGTGTCTCTGAGGAGATATAACCATTTTCAAAAGTGATAGCTTTAAAATGTGTGCATATTCTCTGCCAAGGACAGGATGCTGTGAATAAAGAAGGAATAACAAGCTGTTAGACTAGCTCTGTGAAACTGGGTCTTTGATCCCAGTAATCAAGGACACCAATTTTACCTGTTCATCCTCTTCATGTTGTCCTTTGATTTTATTAATAGTTTTAATAGGGCTAGTCAGACACATTTAAGAAAATAATCTTTGTGAATAGGGCCCTTCCAAAGAAGATGGTTAACAGCTTGTGTTATGGGCTGCTTGTCTCCCACACTGGTCAGGAGAGATGCTTTGGTTGTGTAGCTCTCTCTTATGCCTATTTCTGCTGTGTCCGCAAAAGGTACAGCTGTGCCAACATGGAGAACCTTATATGGTGATCAGAACCCTGAAGTAGAAGACTTAATGAATTGATGATTTTTAAGAAAGTTTTCCTCTAGAGACACAATTTTCATTAAACACCTTTTTCTAGCTCTATACACCAGGTATGTAGCATAACAGAGAGAAGCTGTTCTTGGCAAGGAAAAAAACAAGGAAGATGAAAGCACCTAGCCGTCTCATTATAATTACTTCCCCAGAAAATAGTAGTAGACTACAGTATATAGAGTCTGCTTTCAGTTTTCTTTCTTAGAGATATATATATTCTGCTGTAGTAGCTATCCAGTTTTCAGGAATTGTTTCCCTAAGAGGGAAGCAGTGGGTTTGAGACAGAATTTACCTTGTACAAAATTTATCTTAGGACTTTCTCTGTTGCAGCTGCACTAAAAAATTGCTTAGAGTATGCATGAGTATCAGGATTAGAAAAATGCCAACAAAATATTTCTTCTCATGACTAAAGAAAAAATTTAAGACTGGTCTATAACTGAAGGAGAAACCACCATGAATGAGGGATGGAGCCTCAATTCAAGAAAAGAAATTTGAGATATTTCAAAATAAAATCTGATTTCTCTGATTCAGAGGAAACCATCCAATCAAAAACTCATTTAGTTTACCTCATGTGAACTAGATGACTCTAGATAGATGCCTGTCCTTTTGAGCTAGCAATGTCAGTAGCACGTCTCAATCAACTTCAGCATCACTGTCACAGCTTCAAATTTTGCACAAAACTGTATGGAGTCAAAAAGAAAATGAAAAAGTAAGAAAACGGGATTTTTTCTTTACATCATCATGGATTTGTACAGTTTTGAGCAACTATTCTAAAATCGTCAGGCAATATCATTAACATTACTTTGCCTCTTAAGTAACCACAAACTTTACCATCGAGCCCATACGCAGAGTTTAGGCTGAATATAGTGAATAACAGAACTTCATGTAATTTCTGATTCTGTGAACATTCACTGCATGGAAGGACTTGTCTAGTTTTTGGGTTTAAAGGGAGATAGCCTATCAAATTACACAGGTCATACTCTCCAGACCACACTAAAAGTGTCATTCATGAACTGCAGCTGTCTATCTGAAAGAATAATGAATTCCTAGGGGCCAAATGCAGTACTGCAGTAACTCTGTGGTAGTAATGGCGTTACATCAAGGTGAATTTTTCCCCATTTAGCTAAATATAGCTAATTGAAAAAGTTGTGTATGGAGGCAGATAAAGCTTTGGTTGACTAACAGGGCGAAGGGCATTAGGTTTGCTTTCCCCTTTGAATATCCGAGGTGTTCAGAAAGTGAAAATTACTTCCAGGGGAAAATTGCATCACAAAATGTATCCCAA
>WAAE01025828.1:0-15245 GCA_013400495.1 Nicator chloris | reverse complement strand
ACCCCAACTCTCTCAGCCTTTCTACACAGGAGAGATGTTCCAGGTTTCTGATCATTTTTGTGGCACTCCTGTGGACCTGTTCTAACAGGTCCATGTCTTTACTGTGCTGAAGACGTGTTGTGGGTTAAGTTTCTCAGGGAATTTCTTGCCATCTGTTAGCTTAAAAAGATGCTGGGAGAAGAAAGGAGTGATGGGGGAAGAGGGGGATGAATAGAAGGTGATTGAGTTAACAAAAGAGTGGCTGATGATCCTGGCATTCTAGTGAAGTCCTTTCTGAGTTTGGGAGTTTGGTCTGGGGGGGTGGGCTCTTCCGCTGGAGGTTTTTCGGGAATTGGGGCATAGAATGCCGTGAGAGGTGTTTGGGTTGGTCCAAGACTTCCTGAGGGTTGGGTGCTGCCTGCTTTCCTTCCATCGTGGCATCAGGGAGAGCAGTCACGTGCTGTGGAAGTTGTGCATTTGGCTCTGGGACTTTTGCTATGCTGCAATTCAGACTACGACCAAATCAGCCTGTTTTTCCTTGCTTCTGCTGGCTGCTACTTGGTAGTGCTGAGATCGAACACTGCCCATGAGTTTGCAAAAGGATCAATTTCCTTTTTTCCTTGCCGGTGCCAGCCAGGGGAAGTGCTGCACCCTTTTCTGCCTCGCCAGAGCCTGCCAGCACCCCTCGCCAGCTGCGATTGAACTACTGCACCTTCCCTGCCTCACCTGAGCCGCCAGCACACCCTGCCGGTTGTGGTTCTAACTACACCAAAGGGGAAAATGCTTGACGGGTGGGAAATGGCTGTTATTGTGTTGTTGTTTGGTCTGTTCTGTTATATATATATTCTAGTAAAGAACTGCTATTCCTTTTCCTACATTTTTTGCCTGGAAGCCTGACATAATTTTCAGAGTTATAATAAATTGGAGGGAGGGGTCTTCTTTTCCATTCTAGGAAGGTTCCCACCTTCCTTGGCAGACATTTCTCTTTTAAAGTAAGACAAGACCCCAGAGCTGGATTCAGTACTCTAGGTGGGGTATCAGAACAGAGTAGAGGCAGAATCATCTCCCTTGACCTGGTGGCCATGATTTTGATGCAGCCCAGGATACAATTCACTTTCTGGGCTGCAAGTGCACATTGTTGTCTGAATATGAATTAGCAGTGTGCCCAGGTAGCCAAAAAGGCCAATGACATCCTGGCTTGTATCAGAATTAGTGTGGCCAGCAGGACCAGGGAACTGATTGTCCACTGTACTCACCACTGGTAAGGCTGCACCTTGAATCCTGTATTCAGTGTTGGGCTCCTTGCTGCAAAAAGGACATGAAGCTGCTGTAGTATGTCCAGAGAAAGACAACAGAGCTGGGGAAAGGTCTGAAGCACAAGTCATACAAGGAGCAGCTAAGGGAGCTCAGGGGGTTTTCAGTCTGGAGAAAAGGAGGCTGAGGGGAGATCTTATTGCTCTCTACAGCTACCTGAAAGGAAGTTGCAGCAAGGTGGGGTTCAGTCTCTTCTACCAGGTAACAAATGACAGGACAAGAGGAAATGGCCTCAAGTGGCACCAGGGGAGGGCTCAAGTTGTGCCAGGGGAGGTTTAGATTGGATATTAGGAAACATTTCTTCACTTAAAGAGTGGTCAGGCATTGGAATAGACTGCCCAGGGAAGTGGTGGAATCACCATCCCTGGAAGCGTTCAAAAGGCATGTGTATGTGGCATTTGGGGACATGGTTTAGTGATGAACATGGTCATGCTGGGTTAACAGTTGGACTCAATCATCTTAGAGGGCTTTTCCCACCTTTATAATTTGATGATTCTGTTGGTAGCTCATGTCCAGTTTTTCATCTGCCAGTATTCCCAAGTTCTCTACAGAGCTGCTCTCAATCTGTTCATCCTCAAGAAGTCCAGGAAGATTCTGGCTATGCACGTGTGTTGTGAACTCAATATTAAATCCAGGGTGATGAATCATCGCTAGCCCTTAGGCTTGCTTTTAATTTTTATGATTTTTAACATGTGTCAAACAGCTCCTGTGGAGCCTCTGCAGCTTGAGGCTGCTGCTGCCATTGCTCCCCTGGTGTGTGAGGTACAGGAAGAGGAGTCTGGCCTGGGGAGCCTGGCAGTGCCCTGAGGGAAGGGCACCCATGAGGGGCCTATTTGTGCTGGTGGGACTGAGGTACAGGTACTGCTGAGGAGGAAAGAGAGCTCCTTATGGGTGGGTATGTTGTCCACAAAAATCAGATTAGTTACCCGGTGTGCAACAAGCCAATAATTATGCACTTGAGAGAGACATTGATTATTTATTTCAGAGTTGTGCAGGTCTGGGTGCCTGGTGGTATTCCAAAAATCAAGCACACCAGCTATCAGAACTTTTTTACTATTTATACATTTTAGCAAACAAAGGAATTAGTGTTCATTAGCTACAAGTTACACAGCTCTCTTATTAATTAGTATTCTACCTTCTATTGGTTAATAATTCTCTCGCTTCTCATGCTAATTAGTCCATATGCTCAGTCTTCCTCTTCTTTTGTGTCAGTCGGTTTCTTGGGTCAGTGGTCCGTGAATCAGTGGTCACGATCTCCCCCTGCCAGAATTACCTTTTACCCAGTCAGAGCTGATTTCAACACAGTTGCTGAGTTGGCTTTATTAGTTTCTTCCTTTTCTTGGGAGTTCTGCCAAATGTCCTTGTGGCCTGTAAATTCTGCATTCTTTGTGTCCGCTATCAGGGGTACATCCTTCTCCCAAAGCTTTGGTAACCTCCCTCTAGGTCTGAGATCATTGAAGTGTGTCAAGCCCTAAACATCAACAAGGCAATTCTACCAACAAATAATTTGTTTTTTTAACACATGGACATTGCTTAGAGCTTGTTAGCTGCACTCTGTTTCACAGATTAACTCTCCCTTCTTGTTGATTAGGCTTGAAAATATTAAAAGAATAAAGAACATCCTTTTTTAAGAAAATGTTACATATTCCACATTTTGCAGCAGGTACGTGCTTCCTGAGTGGTTGGTGGCCCTTCTCGCTAGTGCCTCTGAGAGAGGCAGTGACAGGTTGGGAGAAAGGGGGCTGTGTGTGGCTGCCCCTGAGGAAGACAAATCACAGAATATTCTGAGTTGAAAGGGACCCACAAGGATCATCAAATCCAACTCTGAAGTGAATGGCCCATACGGGGATCAAACCCACAACCTTGGTGTTATTAGCACCATACTCTACCCCGCATCCCCAGGCAAGAAGCAACACCTGGTTGTGAGGCCTGTGTGCATGTCTCCAGCAGGGAGCCATATGGAAGCAGGGGACAGGCAGGCTAAAGAGCAGTAAAGAGCAGTCCTGTGCATGTGATAGGAAAGATGGGTGCTAATGTCTTTACAAAAAACTGGATGGGTGACAGTCTTTAGGAAAAATGGGTGTGTCCTGGTTTAGGGCAAATTTGGGAGGAAACCTCTGAATAGGGTTCCTCCGGGAAGCAAACCCAAACAGCCCCTCCCCCTCAGCTGGTCCAGGAATAAACTTCCTTTGACAAAAGTGGAAAAAACTATTTATTTAACAAAGTGCCCACAAGCATAAACAATTGAATAATATGAAACAATAAAACCTCTCGCCGCTCCGAAGAGGGATGGCAAAATTGAGAGTGTCCTTGCTGTGGGTGTAGCTCGGCTCCTCCTCACTCTCTCCAGCATTGTCAAATGTCCGGGTCCAGGCCCCAGTGGGCCACAGGTGCGAGCTCCCGGTGTCTCCCTGGTTTTTTTCAGTCCAGGACAGGTTTTAAACAATCCCAAGAAAAAGGAAAAAACTGTCCAGGGAGCTTCTCTGCTTCAGCTAGCCAAAAACTAATTAAAAGAAAAAAAAAGGAGAGCTCTCTCTCTCTATCTGTAGACAGCACAGTCTGGAAGAAGAAGAATGTGTAGGAGTCAGAGCAGTTTCTCAAAACAAAATGCATGCTTCTTCTTCGCTCTTGAAACCAGCCTTAAAGGTACAGGACATAATATCCAACAAACAGAGCAGACAATTGGGGATACAAGCATCATAAAGTCACCCTAGGACAGGTGTTAATGTCTTTGAAATGGGTCTTAGGTCTTGTAGTGGTTTAACTGGCACAGGTCTCTACCAACCTAGGGCCGCCCAAGTTTGTTACAGAACCCAGACGGTTTGACTACAGTTTGAACTCCTGAACTTTAGGTAATAGACAAATGGGTCCATGTAAAGTCTATTGCAGAGCCCAGACAGTCTGAACTTCTGGTAAATCCACAGAACTCAGACAACCTGAACTTCCGAACTTTGTGGGAAAATGATACATGTTCAAGGGGGTGAATATGTGGTATTGAATCCTAAGTGGTATGCAACAAAAGGTTAACCACAAGTAATATTGTAACAAGATGTGCAGGTAAAACAAGCAAGATAGCAAAGCAAGCAAGATAGCAAAGCCAGTGAGATAACAAGTGCCATCAAGAGAAAGACAGCAAGTTTTAAAGGAACTTGCAAACTGCAAAATTAGCTAAAAACAAGTTAGACTGAAAAACAAGAAGCACCAGGCATGCACTGAAGAAAAAGGTAAAAAGTTCAAATGTGAGGAAGACTACAGAAGCCTTCATCAAAAGACCATCAGAAGACTACCACCACAGAAGGAACTGACGGCTGCGCGAAAGCAACAAACTTTTGTAAAACCATGACACAGCTTTATGCAAATATGAGTATGCTAATGATATGTTGTAATTGTGATGTTGCGTGGAAGGACTTCTAAAATGTAACTGAAGGCTAATGTAGAAAATGGACATGAAGTTTTTTAGAAATGAGATTTGAGCTATCCCAAACTAGGGCCCCAATTTTGGGCCTGTGTAGAGTAGATAAAGCCTGTGGCACAGCAAGAAATTAGACTTAAGGTGTGTTTATGTTTTGAGATAGTTATAGTGACTTAATGGTAGCTACCTTAAACTGACTTTGTTTACATTCTTTTCTATGCTGTATACCAATGAGAAATCACCTGTAACTGTAAAATATCTGAAACTGTATTTAACCAGCCATTTTGAGAGAATTAAACAGAACGTAGGATATCACCACATTGGTGTCGAGTTCTGCGTTACTCAGATCCAGCTCCCAAGATAAAAGACAGTCCCAGACTTCAGGCTAAAGAAGATTGAGTGAGTTTTTGGCAGAGAGATTCCCCCTCACTCCCAGTGCTGAATAAACAAATACATGCTCTGTAGCCATCTGACTATAGAGGGTTTTTTTTCTTGCCTAGTTTTGGGCATCAGTAGGTGGTTCAGGAAGGCTGTACCTTCCTTGTACCTCAGCAATGGGGAAAGGAAGAGGGCAACATGCAGCCGGGAGTTTAGGATAAAGGGAGGCTGCATCATTCGAAACCTCGAGAGAGAAATCCCACGGGGGTGTGCCCCAGTGGACTCTCTCCCTTTATTCGGATAAAGTTGCAGGACTCCTCTGTCTCCTTTATGAACACTGGCTTTTCATAGCGTGATTTTCTGCTCAAGTGGGAGCCCGGGAGAAGCTGAGGGCGGGGCCCGGGGCTGGGTGGGGCCGGGTAGCCATTTCACTGCCGTCTCTATCACACCCGGGGCCACAGACCCCAGACTGGGCCGCCGCTGCCACAGTGACCGGCCAGTGGCCCCGCCCTGCACCGCGCACCGAGCCCCGCCCCGGCCAATCGGAGGGGTGGTGGCAACTGAGTGAGGTTCCCTTTGTTCAGCCATTTCAGAAGCCATAGTGGGTTTCGGCACTGAGCTGCGGAGGCAGAGGACTGGCTGCTTCGCTCCCTCGCCACTTCTCTGCCATCGGGGTCTGGGATGGTGTGGGTAGGTGTTTGGGCTACGAGGGGCGGGCTGGGACGTCCCATCTCCAGCAGCCGCTGTCTGCATGCCTACGGGCGGCAGTCGGGCCGGTTGGGTAGCTGGGCAGCCAGCCGCGGGCCCGGCAGCCGTTATTGGTTTTCGCGCCGCCGCTGGGAGGGGAGCCATACAAGCCCGGACCTAAGCTGCTCCCTCTCTTCCCGCTGTCGTTGGCGGGCTGTGCCGTCTCGTCTGGATGGATGGATGGTGGGGGAGGACCGGGCATCCACCCACTTCTCCAGCTCCTTCGGCTCCTCCCAGTGCTACAGCTGGTGTCGTCCCCGCAGCCTTGCGGTGAAAGTCACCTGGGGAGTATAAGAAAGTGTCCATATTTCCTGCCTTTTTTTTTTTTTTTCCTGCGGCGTATAGGGTCCCTGCTGACCAGATCTGGATAGGTGGGTTTTCATTTTTTTTTTCCTAAGAAATATTCGAAAGGAGTGAAATTCCGTGATTGTTTTGTACTTTTGTTTGTTTGCTCCCTTGGGGAGCTTGTTAGTTTAGGTGCTTAATGGAAATAGCTGATGGAACTCATAAAGCCTTTGTGGAGTGACTGTACAAAAGACACAAACGCCTTTTGGGGTTGGTATAAATGGTTTGCTCTGTCTTCAAGCTCTTTATTTCCTTCCTGTGAAGGTAACAATTCCGCTCCCTTGAATTTGCACTCAGGACCCAAGAGATCCTCCTACTGTGAGGCTTGTTCTGCTATGCACTCTGGCCGCCACAGGTTCATAACTTGTTTGCCTGCCTTCTTGGCTGTTTAAGAAGTCCTTAATGTGGTATTTGAATATTTCCCAGATATTAGTAAATCCTTACAACAGTCATTGAACAAAATGTTAATTTGTGAGTAATTAAACAGAAAAAATAATTGCATGCCCAAGATTATACAAGGAGCCCTTGTTAGAATTGGAAAGTGCGCCTATGTTTCTAATTAAGAATCTCATCTGTGTGTAAAAATAACCGTTTACGGTCTGTTTCTGAAAGTCCTCACTTTGCATCTGCTGTGTGAACTGTAGTTATTTTGGTGTTATATGTGGTAGGATGGAGGAAAGCTGCTCACAATTGGGAAGAATAGTTTTTATATGATCATTATTACTTTAGAATGTATTTGTTCAAAATTTTTCTTGATCAAGAACTTATTTACTATGTGGGTGACTGCTTACTGGAACAGATTGCCCGGAGAGATTGTGGAGTCTCCCTCACTGGAGATATTCAAGAACTGTCTGGATGCAATCCTGTGCCATGTGCTCTAGGATGACTCTGCTTGAGCAGGGGGGTGGGACTAGATGACCCACTGTGGTCCCTTCCAACCTGACCCATTCTGTGAAAATATCTAGTTAGCTTATACTCAAAGCACTATAATGCAAAGAGATAATTATGATCCTGCAAAAACAGGGTTAAAAAGCAGTTTAGTCTGTCTTAAAGGTGGAAGGCTCTAGTTAGAATTAATATTGACTAAGGACCATTTTTACCATTGGATATAGGCAGTGATACAGACTTCAGAGACTTCTGAAATAGATATAAATGTAAGCACAACTGCTAAATTGAGCTAAGCATGCCTTGTGGCAGGAAGGTAAAAAATAACATTAATGGTGAGTTTATGAATGTAGACTTATTGGATTATCTGACGTTTTTCTAGTATATTTATTTAGATTGCAGTTTAGAAGTGCTTGTATGCAGATATTCAAGAGAACTGATATATGTGCTTAATTTTAGGTTCATGTTGTAAATTGGAGCAACACCAGGGACTGAGTTATCTTATAATCAGGTGATAGGTACACACACAGCTGTCCAGCAGACTGGCAGAGCTGGAATAGAGTTTAATTCAATCAAATTTAATTCCTATTCCTACTTTGGGCACACCAAGATGCTATAGCTACAAAGGAGAGTGGCAGAAGGCCAAGTATGATCCTCCTTCATAAAAGTTGATATTCAGAATCTGTATGGTCTAAAGATCAGGGCTAAAATCAATATTGAGATTTTATTTTTTAAATGTTTCATTGATAAAGATCTCCTTTTGTAGACTCAGCATTGTCACTGTCATAAAAGTTTGGACCACATGTTTGTGAAACTGCACCGATCAATACATTATTGTCAGTCAGTAGAATTGTGTCAATGATATGCAACAGGGGGAGGATTTTTCTTTGCTTTTTTTTTGAAAGGGCTAGGACTGTTTTTACCATTATTTTCATGTGTTAGTTTTGTTGTAACTTTGAGTAGATTTGACCACAGAAATGAATTTTACTAGTTAATTCAGTTCCAGATTCTTTGAACATTCAAATACATGTAACAGTAGAATATTTTGGTCACCTATTCCACTTCTTTAATTTTTTATAGTATTGATTTTGATAGCTTGGATAGGTTTTCTATATATTTTGATAGATTTCATCTCTATATGATGGTTGAAAAAATGAATATATATTAATGTATATAATATACAGAAGCTATAGGGGCTCAGGATCAGGGCTGTAATTCATATTGAAATTTTATTTTAAAAATATTTCATTGGTAGATATATATTTGTGTAGAGCCAGTGTTGTTTGGTTTATGTATGTGATCTATCATATATATGATAAATCAGTGTACATAATAATCTGTTTATGAATGTGCACATGGAGGCCATGGAATGTGGCATCTTTTAACGATATAGAAATTCCAAATATCACTTTTAGCCTTCAGTTTTCCCTTTCCAGACCAGATTCCAGAGTGAAACTTAATCAATTAAAAAGATCACTGTTAATTTTCTGTGTGCTGAATGCTTTGAAATTTTGTTCGTGTATATGTACTTTTTTAGTCAAACAAAATTAATGTGTTAAGAAAACTTGGGGGTTTTGAGCCCTGAGTATAAAGTTACTGTTAAATTATTCCTCTGTTAAATAACTTAGTTTTATATAACATTTTCTACAAGCCATTGTTAAATCCCTTAAGCATTCAAAATATGTTGCTTATGTAGAAGTTGCCATTAAGGGCATTGATTTAAATAATTGATCGATGCTACATATAAAGGCAGAGGAAAAGGCAAGATAAAATGTTTTTTGGAGAATAGAAAATAGGTGAGTAGGTAAAAAGATGCAAGGAAACTTACTCTATTAGAAACCAAAAAGGAAATACTTGCAGAAATTATTGAGGTAGCACAGACCAGGGGCTTCCAAACCTAGTTAGGGGGTATATGATCATCATTAGTAACTTCTGGCATCCAGAGTCACGTGTCTTTCTTATCACACAAAACCAGAATCTCATCTATGGCTTTTTGGCTCCCAGCTTTCCTACTGGGTGTTCTTGTCTTGCAAGCTAGGATTGCAGTCCGATGCTCATACTTACCTTCCCCATCCATTCACACACCTGCAGAAGTTTGCTCTAATTTTTCACTTCAGCCACATCCTTTCCCCTTGCACATGTCCAAATCCTGAATCTTCACTTCCAGCAAGTACAAAGTGGAACCTCAGTTACCCCTGTGTGTATGCCATCACCCTAATCCTGGTCTTCCTACTTCACCTTGTTTTGGCCCTGTTTCTATATCCTGAACTAGAAGTGCAGGTCTGCCTGGGGGCAGCAGAGCTGTTCATTGTTGTTGAATGCAAATGGTGGCTGCAGTAGTTCCTAACTCTGTTTACAGAGCCTTTATAGGACTTAGTAGGCAGTTACTCTGCTGCCTGTGTAAAAGCAGTGAGAGCCAGGAGCCGTGGCTCAGTTCAGCATTGAGCATATCACAAAGCAGACATGAGTGGTATGTGCACTATAGTTTGGCCACCTTTCTTACAGAGAAACAAGGAAAGTCAGTAGCAGACAACTGTGGAAAGACGAGTAATTCTCATTGGAGAGTAAAAAGCATAGGTCTGATTTTTAAACCAAATAGGCTAAATCAATGCAAAAATCCAAATAGATGCCTGTATTTCAGTCTGCTTCACATCAGCTGAGCTTGAGTCCATTCCTTAAAAAAAAAAAAAAAGGCATAAGCCAGCCTTAAATTTAAAGAAATTGTTCCACAGAGGATTTTGAAAATTGACATATAGGCAAGTTTAGGCTAAAGTGATATAACTTTCTTGTGCAGTCAAGCCCTGAGCTATCAGCCTGGAAATCAGGAGGGATTTTACTGCATTCTGTTAGGTGTAATGTAGGTAAGTGGAGCTGACATGAGGTAAAAGTTTCAGTTGTTGAATTAGGTCCATAAGTTGTTAAAAACAAAGAAGATCAGATTTGAATGAACTTTTTGAGCACATGGGAACCAATTGCATTACCAAGAACAGTCTAATCATGTAATTACATTCTTCACTCTTTTGTGAGAGACTAGTCAGCACTAGGTTGAAAACACTGGAGTCTGAAGAGACATGCTATTGGAACTCCATGGAAAAGGAATTAAGGTAGACAAAGTGATGAGAGGAAATGATTGGTTAAAAAAAATTATGGTTTTGTGTTTCTCTCTTCCACAGTGCAAATACGTCTGTGTTTGGGTGTCATCTTCAAATATCTGTTTATTTAAAAATCCTTTAACCTTTGATATGTAAAAATTCAGTTGGTCATTTGGTCACGTTACAAACATCTTCAGACATCTTCCCTTCCAAAGTCCTTCTATCTATAGAAAATACTATAGAAAGTCTTGTATTTCTTGACTAAAAACTGGGTAATACACTGTAATTTCACACAATGTTTTGCTTCTGGAGAATACCCTATTACAGTTGTTCTCTGAGCCAATGAGTACTTGTAATATATTTTACAATTTACAACATATCTTTCAGTTTAGCAAGGAATCATATTTTAGGTTAGGCACTGTCCATTCTAGTGATTATCTTAATTTCTTGGTGATTGCACAGAATCAAAATAGCGAACAAAAATTAAATAAAGCAGAATTGGCAGTATTTTCACAGCTTCCTTCATTTGAAGTGTACATTTCAAGGCATGCTTTGTTTTGTTTGCTGCTTATGTTTGCAATCCTTTAAATTGTGGATTGGAAAGGATGATACTGTGTCTTGGGTTTAAACTGTTGCCAAGCATTCTCCACCAATTTGTCCTAGTTTGACCATTTTCCCATTTGTGAGAACATGACCAGGTAGAACAAAGGCAAAACAACCCCAAAACTACTGAGTTACAAAGATAGTTTATTCACACACACACAGAGAAAAAAAAAAAAAATGGAAATGTCAAAAAGCACCTTCCCCTCCTTCCCAACAATCCAAACTCAATTCTCACACACCCCCACCAGAAAACCCTGGTCTCCTGGTGGGTTTTCATGTCAAATGTCCCAAACCGCCACAGCCTGCCCGCAAATGCTGCAGGGGGTCCATCTCTCAGCCTCTTGGGATACCATTTAAAATGCTTATCTAGCATTCAGTGAAGATTCTCCGAGTCCACACTGCAACCAGAACAGCACTTCCCAAAACTACTAAGAAATAGTCCATTGTCTTCCATGAAGTCTTCTTGCANCTGCTTGGCTGCTCTCACCGTGCAACCAAGCATCCCCATCCTCCCTTCCCCCCCCCCTCCCCGCCGGCAGCAGGGAGAGCGGGAGGAAAGGAAGGGCTCTCTGCCATCTGGCCAGGCTCCGCCACCTCCTCCCCCAGTGAGGAGAGTGGCCTGGGACCGATCTACCTGGGGCTAACCCCCCCCGGCTCCTGTGGTACATGGGATCAGGCCAGACCCCCCTTCAGCCTTCCCCCTCCCTCTCGGGAGAGAGTGGCTGCAAGGCCTAGCCCCTCCCCAGGCAACCCATGGCTACGGGCACGGCCCTCACGTTACCTTCCTGGAGGCCAGAGGCAAAAGAGAGCTTCACTTCCTGAAACCTCCAATTTTACCTGGCCTGTGGGCCTGTGGGTGTGTTCACTCAGACGTAACTTCCTAAGAGACAACTTCCTGGTTCAAACTATCACATACTGAGAAAGGAATTTTGAGACAGAGGACAATTTTGCATGTAACCACTACTGAGTTCAGTCTCTCATTAACAGTTGTACAATGTGTTTCAAAAATGAGACAGGTTTCTTTTAGGTAAGAAAAAATGAATATAATATACGAAGTTGCATGCTTTGTTTTCCATTTTAAATTATGGACTTTTATATCCGGATGTGAGTTTAAAAATTGGCAGCATTAAAATTATTGCTGTTGCTTTGTTTCTTTTATGCTATGTTAGAGGGCAAATAGAGCATAGTGAGGCTTTGATAACCTTATCTCCACTAGGGTGAAACTCTCCCTGTTTTTAAAAAATAAGCAAATAAGATAGCAGAGGCTGCCTTTTGAGGGTCTTTTTGTAGGTCTTACTTTGGATAAGCATATTTGTCCAGGTTTAAAGGACAGGTGTCTGCCAAGGAAGGTAGGAACCTCCCTTGGAATGGAAAATGTGACCCCCTTCCCTCCAAATTATTATAATTTTGAAATTACAGGGCTTTCAGGCAAAGATATGGGAAAACAAATAACCATTCTTTACTAGTGTATATATATATATGTATAACAAGGCAAACAAACAACAGTAGCAGCAACAACAAACAGAAAAAAACAGACCCAGAACAGCCTTCTCTCAGCTGCCAAGCACTTTTCCCTTTGGTGTAGATATGGTCAGAGCCGGCAGGGGCGCTGTTGGCTCCTGGCTGGGCAGGGCAGGTGTGATGATTCCCCCACGGCTGCAGGGGGCACTGTGGCATGAGCTCAGTCTCCTCTCCACATGGGTAATGGTGACTCAGTCGGCAGGAGAGAGAGAGAAAAGGGACTTCCTTTGTAAACTCACAGGGGACTAGGGGGGAATCTGGTCTCAGTGCCCCTCTGCGTCATGAAATGGGCTGTAGAAGGAACTTCCGAGCAGCAGGCTGGAACAGCAGATGCGGGCACACCTGGGGTGGCAAAAAAAATGTAGCAGAGACTCTGCAGCTGCAGCAAGAGCTGCGGGGGTTGAGTGGACACAGGGTGTTGGGTTACGATGTAGCAAGAAACCCAAAGCAGTGGCAGAAAATCAGCGGGGCTGGGCAGCAGCAGCCGGGCTCCCGCAAACAGCCGGGAGGCACTGAGACAGTCCTGTGGAGGGGAGAGGGGTCTCCGGTTTTCCCCTGAGACATCCAAGTAGATGGCGAGGGTCATTTCCAGTGAGATCGGGTGTTGATAAGGTCTCAGTTCAACGGCCACTCATATGAGCAAAACTTCACTTACGGTAGGAGAAGCAGTAAAAGATGGAACTCCACGGTGGTGGAGTGTCGCCCTGTCTTTTTAAAGTTTATCTTAGCCTTCTGTTGTTTATAGTATGGAGTCAGATTTTCCCACAGTTTTTTCGTGTAAACAGCCTTGTTTTTGTAACAGCTTCCTTTTGTTTTGAATTCTTTTCTGGAGGAGGAGACAATTGATGGACTTTTGTCTTGACCAATGTGATTGGAGAGGTGGTCCCTTCATCCTCCAATCCACAGCCAATTCTCAAATAGTATATAAGTGATGTAAAAATAAACTTGCTCTCTTTTTCTGCCCTTAACAGCTCCGGTGTGAGTGTCGTTCTTTTGTGTCCTGTTGCAACAGTGGAGAATTCTTCCCACAGCAACTGCAGCCTGGCTGTCTCCCCTCCGATCTGAGAGCGAGAGAGAGCGAGGAGCTGAGCCCAGCCCCTCACCCCCAGCCAAAATCTCGTGGCATCCCTGCTACTCCCAGGAGAAAATTCCCCAGCCAAGAGGGAAGCCAACCGTACCCCTGCCCCCCCCCCTCCTCGAAGCACATCTCCTGTCCCTCTTAAGCACCCATTGCCACCATCTCCAAGGCAACAAATGGGAGAAAATTCCCTGAGAGAAAGAAAAAAAAAGGGAAATATTCTAACCTCCAACAATATTTCAGGATATTTCGAAGTTCAGCAGTAATGCAGATTTAATTGGACATGAGTTCTTTAAAACTTTCTTTACCACACTTATTTCTTGACATTTTAGAGAAAGAGAACACCCTTGCAAACAAATAACTATATCCTAAATTATCCAAGGTCATACAAGTTGAGTTTATACTATGATAGAAATTTTAAAAGCTGGCCTGTGGGTTAATCGTTATCTGAGTTAGTATTTTCACAAAAAACAGATGATGCTTAGATTTTTACATGTAGGGAAAACAATAATAGAAAATAAGATTTATCAATATGGCAGCAGTGAGAATTAATTTATATTTTTCATCCAGTTTTCTTGATGCTCTTATTTTATCTAAGGTTTATAGCAGAAATAATGAAGTATTAGAATTGAGAGATTTGGTGATAAAGTGATAAATAAGGACGTGAGATGTTAATTTCAGAAGTTGCCCAGTATAGAAGAATTTGATATCTGTGATAAAACATGACATCTATTAGAAGAAATTTATCAGCGATTAAGAGACGGGGACATCCGAGTTCCAATCAGAAGCCCAATTTATTGAGCATACAAGGTGTTTATATAGGGTTTTTCTTGTATGGCACTTAAATAGGGTTCTGTTTTTGGTAATAATTTCTCATTGGTTACACATTCTTTATGACATCATGTCACGTAATATCATTATCACAAGGTTTCACAATATGTTTCTTGGTCACTTATTCCCCAGGGAGCCTTTATCTGTGTCTGTCCGTCCCATGGTTTCTGCTCGATCAGGCCTAAGATACCAGGCTCCTTTATCAGTTCCATTATACTCTCTGTATTATTCCCCATACTTCCCCCTTCCTTTTCAACCAAAAATACATGCTTAAGTGACTTGTCTATTAAATTTTTCACACACTGTAAAATACAAGGAATAACCATAACAATACATAATATAATGCCTAATATATATAAGCTTGTTTTAACTAAATTTCTTATTAATCTACCAAGTCCCCAATCCCCCAGAAGTCGACCTAGCCAATCAAATCCATCATCTACTTGCAGTTTGTTTACACCCTCTTTCGGGGCTTGAATGCTTGCATGTATCGACTGGGAGTGCTCGGACAGGTTCATGCAACACATTCCATCGAATTCTTCACATCCATGTCCTTGCGCTAAAAGCAAAATCTATCGCTGCCCTATTTTGCAAAGTAGCATGTCTAATAGAATCAACATCAGTTAAAAGTCCTGTTAATGCTAAGGACATAGCATTAGTTTGTTTAGCTAGCCAATAACCTAATTTGTTAAGTAATCCTAAAGGCTTTCCTGCTGCTACACCAGGGGCAAAAAACAATGCTGCCCATTGCTGTCCTTTGGACCAAAAATCAAGCTGGCCATCACAATCTTTGTCAGAAGCATGCAAGGTTTGCTTAATTCTAGAGGGATATTTATGTTGAAAAATCATGGATGTGTTTGGGGTTAAAAGAGACAATTGCCCAAGGCTACATGGTCCTCCTTTAATATGCGATGGGATGGCAGGTCAAGCCCTATCCCCACAAATTAAAAATACTCCAGGAGGTAAAAGTAATGGAGCATTGGTTGAGCGAGAAATATTCCCAGATGTATAATTACACCATGCGCTCGCATTTTTATACACAGGGTGATGAGGAGAAACA
>WAAE01025826.1:277033-300577 GCA_013400495.1 Nicator chloris | reverse complement strand
GGTTAGTACTTGGATGGGAGACCACGTACTGTAGGACTGGTTTTTTATCTTTCTGGTGACATTTGATGGATTTCTTAATTGATGTTACCTTTTTTTTAATTTTTTTAATTTTATTTCTTTACCTTTTTGTCCTTTTTTAAATTTCTAATGTGTTTTTTTGTTGTTTTTGGTATCTTTGTTTTTAATTGCCTGGTTTTTTTCTCCTCTCTTTTTGCACATTTTTACTGCCCTATGTTTTTTTTTAGTTGCACTGGTTGGCATCTGCCATTTTCCTCGGTCTGTCATTTTGGGACGTTATGTTATGGTCAGTGTTTTATTCCGTTATTTTTTTTGGGCTACCCGAATGTTTGTGCGCTTCTTGTTTTTCATCTCTCTCGGTGGCTTTTTATGTTTTTTTTTGTCATGTTTGCTGCTTGGTCGCTGCACTAGGCGAGGATTCCATGTGTTTCTGCAAGCGGCCGTGCCATGGTCTGGAATGCCCACTGCAAGATCCCATCCCACGTGTTCTGTTGGACAGCCCCAGTTTTTCATTTTCTATTCCTATCCCATATCCTTCCCCTCTGGGGTCTGCAGGCACACGCTGCTTGACCCACGTCACCCTGTGGGCCACACCAGAGACATGGTCCTCTTTGCATGGGATCTGCCTGTTGGTGTCACACAGAGTCTTACCTCACCTAGCAGCGCATCGAGCTCATCGCGGCTCAGCAGAGGGTCACTGCCAAGGGCGCCATCCTCTGCCTGTGCGTGGAGAGATGTCCTGCCAGCTGCCTTGCTGCCCTCAGCCTGCTCACCATTTGGTCACAGTTGCTAGTAATGTTCAGGCCCGCACTTCGTGTGGGCCCAGCTCATACTCCCCGCGTATAGCTTCACTAACTTGTCTGCATGTGGTGTCAGCCCTGTCCGTCACCCTCCCTCACCCACCTCCACCTTCCTGGTCCCCACAGGCTCGGCTCTTCCTCTCCCACCCAGGCACTGCTTGTGCTGACCTTGGCTGCCGGAAGCAGTTGGTCTCCAGCTGCGGCAGTGGTGCCCAGGCCGCCTGTGTCCAGGGTGCCCATGCAGGACGTGCACAGCAGCAGCCCCCTACACCATCAGGGGTGACACAGACCATCAGCGTAGAACCCTCCAGGGAGGAAATAAAGCTGGGATGTGGGACGTGATGGGGGACTCACCTGGGGTCCCCACTGAGAGGAGGACAGTGTTGAGGAGTGGGGATCCGGGTGCAGCAGCGGCTGCAGACAGTCCCCTCAACTCCACCTGGCTGGGTGTTCTGTGCTGCCTCCCCCAGGATTTTGGGGGGTCTCTCCGCAGGCAAGTCTGCCTCCAGCAGCTGGCCTGGTTCAGTCACATTCTCCACACAGGAGCCACATCGCCATGTCCCGCTGCACAGTGGGAGCAGAGCAGTGAGGGACGGCAGGGGGCACTGGCATCCCTGTGTGCCCTGGGACTCACCTGGGGACGTGGGGCAGTGGAGGCACCAGGCAGGCAAGGTGAAAGGCCCTGGGGCAGCCGTCACAGCAGATGAGCTCACCACCATCACCACATGCTGCACACTCATCCTCGTTCTCCTGTCCCCAGGCAAGTGGGCAGGGGGTCACTGCCACCCTCACAGACTGAAGCCATGGCTGTGGCAAGGTCTGTCATCCCCCTTTCCCTCTCCCCCTGCATCACCCACCCTGCACCAAACACACCAATCCTTTCAGGGTGGTAAAATTGCCTGTCTCTTGGGGGTCGTGACCTGGTGAACCCCCAGTAGCTGAGCCCTGGGTTTCCTTTTCAAGGCCAGGGCAAATGGACATACCAGGGAAACCCCAACAGTTACTCCTGGGGGTGCACCAGGTGTCATATCCAGGTCTCACCTGGTGGGGCACAGGATCCTGGCTGTACACAGTGGCTGCTGGCAGCTGGCCCTGGGGGTGCAGTTGGGGTTCCCTGCTCTGTTGGCGAGACAAGAAGGGGTTTGGAGAGGCACTGCTTGCACTGGGGGACATCCCCAGGCCATGGCTATGATGCCATGTAGGAGCAAGCCCCCGCCACAACCTTGGCAGCTGCACAAGATGGGGGTGAAAACATATGACGGGGGTGTCTGTACACTTTGGCATGCCTTGGGCTGGGCAGGGGGCTTCAGGCTGTGGCTTCTGCTCCTGGCCTCTGACTCCTCGCAGGCAGCTGGGGTATATGGCTCATCCCCAGCTCTGCTGCCTGTCTTGGAGCTGCCTGCAAGAGAGGTCAGAGGCAGCTCCAGCTTCCCTTCCCCACCTTGCCCTGTCTGAGGGTGGCTCCTGAATTTGGGGACTTAACTGGGCAGGAGGTGGCTGGGCTGGGCTGTACTTACTTGGATCCAGCACGTGTTTAATGAGGATGCCCTCAATAGCCCCACGGCTGATGGGCACCTCACCACCTGCCACGGCCACTGCTCTCTGAACCGAGGCAGCCATTGCCTGGAGGGCTGCAGGCACAGGATTGGCTTAGTGGGGTGGGCAGCCCCCTGCCCATGGCTGTGGGCAAACAGGGCACACAGGCAGAAGCTGCCCTGGGGGTTTTGGCACTCACCGCTGGCACGAGAGGTGCGGGGGGTATCTGTGCCCTCCGGCTTCTTCACAGTCTTTGCCTTCACCAGGGGCCCTGCAGCATTGTGAGGATGGGTGTCAGGGCACACAGCACCCCACAATACCTCGGGGGCAGTACCCTGCCCCGTCTCTGTCCTGCTCTGGGTCTCCATACCAGGACTGGCGTTGTGCCGTGGAGTGAGCTGTGCCACCCGGGCCTTGTCCCGCTCCTCAGGGGCTTTCCTCTTGCCTTGGGGTCTGTGTGGGGCTGGTGCTGTGGGGCTCGGGGAGAGACGCCTTCCACGGCGCTGCCGCCCCAGCTCCACCTCTGCAAGAAGAATTGGAAATGGGACAGGCACCCTGGGTGTCACGCCTACCCACCGTCAGCCCCCGGGGGTGCCAGTCCCCCCTGGCCCCCTGCTACCTCTGGGAAAGGCGCCGCGGAGAGGCCGGAGCCGGGAGTAGCGCTCCAGATTGTAGTCCTTGAAGAGGACGGCCCAGAAGTCGCGGACGGCGGCAGCGTCGCGGCCCAGCAGCCAGGTGAGCAGCGCGTGGAAAGCGCGGTGGGAGCCCTCCCGCTCCGTCCGGCTCAGCGTCTCCTGCCAGGCACACCACGGCCCACGGGCTGCCCTCCGGCCCTCCGGCCCCAGCCCCCACAGCATGACCGTCCTGTCCCGCTCCCCACCCTCACCTTGAAGATGTGGTCAGGAACGACGTCGTGGTCAGCCAGGCCATGCAGCAGTGGGAAGACGTCGTCCACTGCCATGGCGATCTCGGTGCGGTGCAGCTTCAGCAGGCGCCGCAGGTCCCCATCGCTGCCGGGCCCCGCCATGCCCGGGGACACTGCCGGAGCCCGCAGCCGCCCGTACACTCCCCTTTAATACACCTTGGCCACGGCACCAGAAACCTCATTGGACTCCCGCAGCCCCACTCATTTCTGTACGAAGCCGTAACCTGAACCCGTCCCTCCCGGGCGCCTGAGCTTGTCCCCGCGCCCTAGCCCCGGGCTTGAGATCAGGTACCTGCCCAGCTCCGGGTGGCAGCAGCCAGCATGGGGTCGGCTGTGCCGCTGGTGAAGGACACCCAACCCGCGGGGAGCAACCCAGGGTGACCAGGGAGAGGGGGTCAGTGGGGTCCTGGTGAGGGCCTCCCAGCTCTCTCATATCTGAGATCACCAAAATTTCTGGACTTTCCACAGGACCTGCTTCTCTCATCCAGAAACTCGGCTGCAGGAGCATGTGGGAAGTAAAAGCCCAACAGCTGGGGCTGTGACAGCAACAAAAGAGTCAGGGAGTGGGTGCCTTTGAGTGTGTCCTTCCCCCACACTCCCCACTTCCCTTCCCAGCATCTCTCATGGACAATGTGGTATGTCTCAAGATAGAAACACAGGAGGAACAGTCTGGGTATTGCAGGAGGAACAGTCTGGGTGCTCACATAATGAATGCATTCCAGAGACAGAGGAGCCAAGATGTGAGTGATTTTGCTGCACATTGGCCTGCAAAAGGATATAAAAGGCTGCTGGAGACTGGACCAATAAAGCAAACTGGTCTCCTGAGGTTGCGGGCAGCTTCTGTGGGGCAGTAGGAAGCACTGACATGTGCCAGAAACTCCACAAAAGGTGTGTAGGGGTACAGTTGAGGATGCTGAACAAGCAAACGTCTTGCCAGAGCCATCGCAGTGTCATGAGTACTCCCAGGGAGTACCTGGGCAGGTGCAGTCCACAGCTCTGTCAATACCCACTTCCCAAAACTGAGCCTATGGAGCTGAAAAAAGCTTGAAGCCAGGGGGAAGCTGGCTCCTTGAAAGCATCTGGCATAGAAAAGTCAGTGGGCCTGGCTGCTCTGTACCAGGTAGCTGGGAAAGAGAAAGCTCAACAGCTCCTATCCCAACTCCTAGATATTTGGATTTCCCCAGGATCAATTCCTAGCCTCCGTCCCTCTGGAGGTGTGTCTGGACTGCCCGGCAGGCTCTGCAAGGGGTGCTGTGGCTGTGCACAGCTGTCCCCAGGCCACGGGGCAAACTCCAACCTGAGCAAGACCAGAGCGCAGTGAAAGAGGGGACATTGTTGGGCAGCACAAGGGGATACAGGGAGAAACTCTTTGCTATGTCTTAAAAGACTGGAGCAGTATCTGCTGGCTCCAAAGCTGTGCCAGGAGGAAGCATCTGCTGTCAAGAAACTCGGGAAGAATAACAAGACAACACCCTTGGCGAGAGCAGGAAACACCCTTGCACATGTTAATAAATCTGGTTAATAAATTAACATGGTTCCCCATGGAAAGGCTCGCCCTGCAGCTTCTTTCAGCATTCAGGGGGATTTTTCCTGTGGAGGCAGAGAGCCATAGGATGGGGGTCAGGCAGGTGTCACGCTGGGTACCTGTGCCCCACACCAGGATTTCTGTACCCAGCTCTGCCAGGGTGGGTACAGCTTCACCACATGTGCCATGCATCCCTCCAGGGCAAAAAATGTGGATGTCAGGTGACACAGGAGGTTCACCCCCCCCCCGGAGCTTTGCCCAAGCCCAGCCACAGACATTGAGCACAAGCACAGCCTCACAGGTCTGCTCCACTCTTCCCAGGAACACTATTTACCCCAGTATCCCACCTGCAGTGCTACAATTTGTCACTGTCACACTGTGTTAAGCTGTCTGGCACAGCTGGTCTAGGACAAGGCTCTGGCACTTCCCCCTGCCCACCCATCTCCCTTGTGGGGAGGCACTGCCCAACACTCCATGAGCCATTATGCCCACAGTGCTGGGCTTGGACTTGTTTTAAATTCCAGCTCTGTGACTCCTTCTGTGCTGAGTCACAGACATTGTTTTCCACATCCAGCCCACTCAGTAGTGCCATGATTTGCATTTTAGGTTGTTTTTTTGTGTTCCTTCCCCTTTCTGAGAGGGGCGGGAGGCAGAGCAGTGGCAATGTGAAGAGGCACATCCATGCTGGGAAATCAGGCAGGTGTTTCTGTACAACCTCACACACGGCCAGCCTGGGCAGCTCTAAGGAACTAGTTAAGGGCTGCAAAAAGACAGCTTTAGCCTGGGGCTGGCATGTGCCCTGCCTGGCTGCCAGGGCCCCAGGCTGGGGTGCAGGGCTTTCAGGATGCCCTCTCCTTTCTACTGCTCTCCCTGCAGAAACCAGAAGGACTCAAGGGGTGAAAGTTGACAATGTTTCTGCCCAAATACCCAGTAAAATCAGTGACTAAGCATCCAGCAAAAGTATTTGTAGCCCCTGGGAAGCACCTCGATTCCCTCCTGCAAAAGCCATTGATGCAAAAATGCCCCTTCCAGCATTTCCTCCTGACCAATTTTCCTTCCTTGAAGTCCTGTGGTGCAAACTCTCGCTGTGTCTCTCTTGGACACAACTGCCCCTCACTCATCTCAAACAACATCCCTGAACTACCATCAGGAGACAACAGGCAGCGGTGGAACACTCATGCATGGGATCACACCAGGAAGGCAGGGAGTCCCCACCTTTGTCTGTGATGCCAATCCCACCGTGCCTGAGGCACACTGAGAGTCCTCATGAAACACTGCCACCATGTGCAGAGATTTTATTGCTCTCCCCTTACCTTCAGCTGCTCCACGCTCCAGTATTTTTGAAAAGAAAGGGCTTCATGTGGGCCCCTGTGCTAGATTCCCATTTCTTGCAGCTTCCCTACCCAGTCTGGTAGGGAGCAGCTCCACTTGCTTGCATCCCAGCTGCTCCTGCAAGGGCCTAGGAAGCAGAGCTGAAGCAGAGAAGATTTACTTTAGCTTCAGTTTCCTCTTTTCTCCCCCTTTAGAAAGAAGAAACAAAAGCCCATAGGTATATTATATTAATTTATTTGGGACACACCAAAAAGGAAAGTCAACAACTGTTAACGTACAAAAGTACAGAATCCTGGGACAAGATTTACTGTCCTGATTAAAAAGGCACCATGGTCCCAAAGAAGAGTAATCAGAATACCAGAATACATGATTTAGAAATTTTCCCCCTGTTGCAGCAGAAACAGAGCCAGGCTTTGGCTCTACCCACAGTCAAACCCAGTTAAAAAAACCCAAATATGATTTCAATGTGATAAACTCTGCTCAGCCTGTACAGGATGTCGTGAAAAGAATCACAGCCTAGAAGCAGGTCGGATTTTTTTTGTCTTTTTTTGAAACAGTGAAGGTGACTAATCACTAAGTAGGTAATAAGGAAGACAGCAGACTGCTGACACCTGTGGCTTGACTTTCTCAGACACGTCAGTTCAACTGAGACCAGTAGGCTGAGCGTGGGGCTTCTGAATGAAATGTAATTCCCTGTGGTAGACAGGAAGTCAAATTTGACAACCTTAAATTCCCTGAATCCCTGAAAATCATAAAGCACTACACAGCTGTGTTCTGTGTCCAAGCCAACCCCGACGGATTTGCTTTACACACAAGCATTTATACTGTCAGCTATATCTGTAATAAAAAGGGGGCTTACAGCAGTTATTAAAAATCTTCTGCTTTGGCGAGGTCTGAGCTTGGCTATATTCCCTGCTGAAACAGAGCTGCTGGTGTAGAGACCCAGTGAGAGGCTCAATCCAGCACCTCCGGGCTGGAAGGCAAATAGTTTAAACGTGACATAATTTGCATGGGGAGGTCAGTGAAGCATGTCAGAGAGGAGATAGAGGGAGGCTGCGAAGCCTCAGGCAGTGGAGGCTCAAGGGTGCTGCTACCAAACCTACGAGTGGTGCAGAGCACATGGCGGGCACTAAATACTTTGGAGCGACTTACCATGAAGAGCTTGTCAGAGACACAGAGCAAGGACCCCAGCACTAAGGAGCAGGGTCCCTGAGAAGGGACACGCAGCTCACAGCCAGACAGATCTGTGCCAGGTGGCCGAGGCTGGAGCCTGCCTGGGCAGCCTGGCCGGGGCCGCCATGTCCCAGGGAACCAGCAGCTGCTCTGCATTTCATTCCTCCTTTGGCATAGGACTTCAAAGCAGTCCGAGGACTGATTCATCAAAAGTAAATGAACTGTCAAAATTATTCGTACATGCATTTATTGTTAAAGGGAGCAAAAGCCAAAGAATGAAAGAGCACGAGTTAACGTCAGTAAATGATGTGCAGGACGGAGAGGAAACGGGGAAAAGCTGAGATACTGGAGTGGGGAAACCAACATTCACACTGGAAGATAAATTTTAAAACCAGGCAAGTTTGCGCTCTTTCTACCACAGATCTTTTGTGGACAAATAGAGACTTGGGGGTTTTCCATTTTCAGTGTGGTCTGGCAAGGTTTGGGCATCTCACCAGAGAGATCTCCAGCACTGGGTTTCACTGGAAGTTCTCACCTTCAAAAACCAGTAAAGCAACTCTTAACTAAAAAAGTCACAGATACGTCACTGCTCAGGATGTACGTGGGCAAGAGGGTCACGCTTTGTTCAAACAACCTCCGGGTGGAAAACTACCATCTCCCCCTGGCTCGTCTACACCACCTCGGGGGTGGAAGAGCAAGCCCAGATTTGGGTGCCTGCTGCTGTGAACACCACAGCTACACCTGGGAAGGCTTCTTCTTCCCTATGTCCTAAAAAGGCAGTATAACAGTTTATAAAATTACTCTCATCTTAAAACTAAATAATGCAATTTGCATTTTCTCCTATGTTAACCCCCTCCCCCCAAAGATAAAACATTACCACTTCATTTAGGATTCACACCCCAGATCCTAGACTAGGGACTTCATGATAAAACTCATCCAGTTATGGGAAGGTTTATCCTGATCAAGGAAACGTTGGTAAAATTGAATCTAGAATAAAACATTCAGAATCACCAATGCTTTAACAGCCAAAGCACTCCACTGTCTCCTGCTCTCTGCCTGCTCCTGGAGCAGGAGAACAGTCCCTTTCCAAAAGCACAGCGTGCCTCTCCAGGGCTGGTGACACACGCTGCAAACCCACTTCCTTCCTGGCAGAAACGCCAGCTCCCACAGGAAGAGGCCAAGCACCTTTCATTCCCACTGCAGCCAGGGCTCTTCAGCACATGGATTTTCTGTTAGCAACAAGTCCAAGTTATCACCCTGCAGTAAATCCGAGTCCTGATTCATGCTCTTAGGCCACCACTGGTTCAGAAATGTTGAGAGACTTCCAAACCCCACGGAGGCAGACAGGACCTTGGAAGAAGAGGCTTATGTGCTACGTAACCTTGGATCATCCGCTCCATTTGAGCCTTGGCACCGCTGGCTGCTGACAGCTCATCCTTCCAAATCCATGTGGTTTAGTCCTTGCTGCCACTGTCATCATCCCAGCCCTCTTCCCTGGAGGCAGCACGTTCCTGTGCTCTGGCTTGAGGATCTACAACAATCACTTCCAATGGATGGTGGGATTTCAAACTTGCCTAACGTGTGCATTGCCACCTTGTACTCCAGCAGCTCTGCCCGCTCTCTGCGGCGGGCGCTAGCAGTTTTTCACCTTTTCCACAGTCTCGTAGAAGCCAGGCCTGACCCTGCGGATGCTCATCCGTATGTGCTCGCCCTCCAGGGGCAGGTCAGTGCCTGTGGCAGCTGCAGTGCAGCGGCGCTTCCGCCGGCCCCGCAGTGAGAAGGCTGGGGCACCACCGTTCTCCTCCTCCACAGGGTACAGCTCGTCCACACTTGTGCCCTCATCCGACTGCTCCTCACCCTTGTACTTCATCTCCTTTGCCTTGCTGCTCTCCTTCTCTTCCCTGGCAAGCTTTCTGAAGTGCTCCAGACACTGAATCTTCTGCCTTCTGTCCATCATCTTCAGCTCCTGCTTCTCTGTGAAATCTTCGTAGTACATTTTTCTCTCATTCCTCTGATCTTCCAGAAACTTCCACTCGATGCTGGTCATTTTTATCCCACTGTACTCCTCCAGTTTATCCCTCATCTGCGTGTCTGTACAAAACACGTCAAAGAGCTTCTCTGAACTCTCATTGAATCTGTCGGCTCGCTCGGAAAAAGCCTGGTTCTGTCTCTGCTTCCTGGTCTGGTACAATCGGGTGAACTCCTCATACATTTTGAGGATGAGTTTCTTTATGTTCTGCGTGGCAATGGTGTGCAGGTTGCAGACCAGCCAGTGTTCCTGCAGGTGCTCTGCGAGCAGCTGGGCTGCGTCCTCCTTGGAGCGCTGGGCCTGGCCAGCCCTCTTGGGCTGCAGCAGGTATAGCATGTTCTGCACCACATCCTTCTTGGTGGGCAGGACACCCTGCGCAAAGCCTGAAGACTCCACGTATTCCACAGTCCCCAGGGTCTTCCGTGCCCTCACCTCAGTGTCCAGTGATTCCATCACTGCTCGGTAGTTCTGTGGTTACGACATAACCTGAAAGACAGGAGGAAAATAGAGGAGTGTGTCAAACGAGGCAGTTTTTTCCACGCAGCAGAAACAAGCCGATGAAAGCCGTGCTGAGGCCAATGAGACGCGGGGCTCTGCGGCGCTCCGCCGCTGTTGGACGACTGCGTTAGCCCGGCCCATCCCAGCCCCTGCTCCGCGAGCCTATCGCTCCTCGGAGCGGCTCCCAGAGCCTAATACGGCGCGTCTGCGTGCGGGAATTCGGCTTTAATTGAGTTTTGCACTTCGCCTTATCAATTACAGCGAGGCAAGCACGCCGGGGCCGCAGCGCGGGCCCAGCGCCGGCCCGGCCGTGCCCTGCCCGCGGCTCCGCCCGCCTGACCCCGCGAAAGCGCCCGAACCGCCCGCTCCCCCTCCGGCCCGAAGCACGGCCCAGGGCACGTCCCGCACCGCCGCGGCCTGCCTGGGGCACGGAGCCACGAGGCACGGCCGCCTTAGGCGCATCCCCGGGCGGCTCCCGCCGCCTCGGCCCCGCACCAGGCGCGGCACGCAGGGCCGCCTCCGCCGTGCGGCGCTGAGTCACGGCGCGGCGGGCCCCGAGCGCCGCCCGCCCGAGCCCCGCGCGGAGGTCGTCGCTGTTCGCCCCGGCGCCCCCCGCCCGGCGCTCACCGCCATCGCGCGGAGCGCGCCGCGGAGCCTGCGCGAGGCGCGGCACTGGAACGGCACCGACGGTGGCGACGCCATCTTGGCGAGGGGAAGCGCCGCCGCTCCCTGGCCTTGCGTCTGTCCCGGAAGTACCGCCCACCCCCGCGCGCCGGAACCGCTCCGCCTCGCGATCCCCGCCCGTTCCGCCTCGGGCCGCGCGTGAGCAGCGCGTGAGTGACACCCTCCGCGACAGGGGGGCGGAAGGGGGGAGGGGGGCTCGCGCGCCGCCCGCCGGGGACCAACGGGAGCCCTGTGCCCTCGCGGGAACCCCAGCCAATGGGGATGGCGGCAGCGGATTGGGCGGTGCGGCTGGGGGAGCAGGGTGAAGGGGCCGTTACTGCGGGGCAGCTGATTGGTCAGTGCCCTGAGGGGGGCAGCGGCCAGGGAGCTGATTGGTGGGTGCCATGGCTGTGGGGCAGGCAGCAGGGAGCTGATTGGTGGGTGCCATGGCTGTGGGGCAGGCGGGAGGGTGATGGGTGGTTGTGGTACCCCAGGCAGGGCAGGTGCGCGGTCCCCCATGGGCAGCCACATGTCTGTAACCCACGATGCTAGGTAACAGCAGCGAGACGGTGACAGTGACGGTGACAGCAGTGATGGGCGCGGGGACAGAGCCGGCGGAGGCGCGGTGTGACTCATTGGAGGGGTGAGGCCCTGCCCTGCTCCGTGCTCCCCCCTGTGCCCCCCAGCACCCCTTACCTGCCCCTGCCCCTACAGGAGGGTCTACCTGGACCACAACGCCACCACTCCGCTGGCTCCCGAGGTGGCCCAGGCTGTGTGGGATGCCATGTGCCAGGCCTGGGGCAACCCCAGCAGCTCCCACCCTGCAGGTAGGGACCAGGATGGGCCATGCTGCCTCCGCGGGCTGAGTCCCCTGGTGACAGGAGCCCACAGGAGCTGCTAGATCTGGTCCTGCAGGCAGGAAGGCGAAGGAGCTCATCGACAGCGCACGGGAGAGCCTGGCGAGGATGCTAGGAGGCTGCCCTGAAGACATTGTCTTCACATCAGGGGGCACAGAGGTGGGAGCAAGGGAGACCTCCTTCCTGGGAATCCCTGCCTGCCACCCCCTCTCCAGCAAGCAGCAATGAGGAGGGTGGGGATCAAAGGCGCTGTGCTCCTTCTGAACCTCCATTTTCCCTCTCCTTCCTTCCTTCCTTCAGGCGAACAACATGGTGATCCACACTGCCTGCAGGCACTTCCATGAGAGCCAGCGTGGGACAGGGGATAGCTGGGGCACACCACACATCGTGACATCGACTGTAGAGCACGACTCCATCCGCCTGCCACTGGAGCAGCTGGGGAGGGAGGGCCTGGCAGGTGAGTGGCACAGGCACAGATGGGGTTTGAATGGGGGACTTGTCTCTGCTGGTTTTGGAGGAGGGCAAGATCCTGCATGCTCTGTGATGTTCCACTTTCTCCCCCTGGAGAAGGGCACCATTTCTCCCCGTGGTTGCCCATGTTCCCTCAGGCTGGATGTGTCACCTCTGTGCTCCCTGCCTGTGCTCCCACTGCTCACACATTCCTGCCCTGCCCAGTGGGGCATAGGCAGCCCTTAGTGCTCACAGCCTACCCAGCCAGCCTCAGAGCTTGTCTCCTGGCCTACAGAAGCCACCTTTGTGCCTGTATCCCCACGGAGTGGGCAGGCAGAGGTGGACGATGTCCTGGCCGCCATCCGGCCAAACACCTGCCTGGTCTCCCTCATGTTGGCCAATAACGAGACCGGGGTCGTCATGGTGAGTGTGGGCAGTGAGAGGGACGGGGCAGAGATACCCTCGCTAAGAGGCAGTGACAGAGGGGAGCAGAAGGTCCCTGGGATGCAGACCCTCATCCCTGCCACCAGCCCGTTGCAGAGCTGAGCCAGCGCATCTGTGCCCTCAACCAGCGCAGAGCAGCGGAGGCTCTGCCCAGGATCCTGGTGCACACAGATGCAGCACAGATGATTGGCAAGGGGCGTGTGGACGTGCAGGAGCTGGGCGTGGACTACCTGACCATCGTGGGACACAAGGTGTGGCGCTGCTCGTGTGACCCAGCTGCTGATCACCCTGTGTGACATCTCTGCTTGCGTGCCAGGGGGATTTTGGGTGCTCCACACAGCTTGGTACATCACAGTGGCCGAAGTTCTGCTGCTGGGTGGTGCTCTGCAGACAGACTTCGCTCCTGTGCAGCCTGTCTGGGCTGAGGGGCAGGAGACTGAGGATGGGGAGCAGCTCTGCAGCGGCTTGTGCCTGTGCGATGGGCAGAGGCCAGCACTGGAGAGCACTCAGATTTGGGCAGGAGGGCAGGAAGCAGTGTCAGTACTATTGGTGCTGTCAGTGTCCCCAGGGTCACTGTGGCTGTCCCCACAGTTCTATGGCCCACGGATCGGAGCACTGTACACCCGCAACCCTGGCACTGCCACCCCGCTGCACCCCATGCTCTTCGGAGGGGGACAGGAGAGGAGTTTCCGGCCAGGGTAAGGGGACAGGTTGTTACCTGGAGATCTGGGCCTCTGGCTGGTGGCCAAGCCACATGGGCTGCCTTGTCTGAGCTGAGCTGGCAGCTGTGTCACCTGCCAGCCCTGAAGCAAACAGCCCAGCACGGCAGGGAAATGGATCCGTGCATAGAAACTCCTTGGAGCTCAGGCTTTGCCAAGGGTGTAACCTCAGGGTGGAACTGCCTCCTTCTCAACCACCTCAGTGAGGTGTCCAGGAGCCCCTGCCAACCGTGAGGGGTCCCTTGAGGGAATGTCTGTGTCTCAAGGTTAGGTTTCTGGTCTGGAGAAGTAACTCACTGGTCCCTGTTCCCTTCCAGCACTGAGAACACCCCGATGATTGCCGGCCTTGGCCAGGTCAGTTGGGATGGTCAGGGGTGAGTGGTGCAGACCCAGCACAGAGATAGCCACTTGTGCTCCCTGGTCATCAGAAGGGACAAACTTGGGGTGTGGGAGGGAGGGTGAACTGGGAAAGGTGGTGGGGCTTTCTGGTGCCAGTTGAAGGAGGTGCTTTGTGGCGCTTGCTGCGGGTTTGCAGCCCTGCCAGTCACCCAGCTCACATGTCACAGGGCACTGAGAGGGGACACAGGGGACCTGGCACTGCAGAGGCTGTTCCAGGCTGGGCTCACATCCCAGGGACCACACACGGAGAGAGGTGTCCAAGGGTTACTGGTGGACCCTGTCTGTGTGTTCTCAGGCTGCAGAGTTAGTGACCAAGAACTGGGAGGCCTTTGAGGCTCATATGCGGGATGTCCGGGATTACCTGGAGGCCACGCTGGAGGTGAGCACATCTGGTCCCTTCCCACAGTCTCAGGCTGCAGGATGTGTGGCCTGGAGCAGGGTGGTTATGTCCTTCTGGCCCTGCCCATCCCCTGATAAGGACAGAGCTGCTTGGAAACCCAGAGAGGTTCACAGCCCTCTGATTTCTCCAGGCCTCCTTTGGGAAGCAGAGGATTCGCTTCAACAGTCACTTTAAGGGCTCCAAGCGACTCTGCAACACCTGTAACTTCTCCATCCTGGGCCCAGGCCTCCAAGGTAGCTCTTAACCTACTGCTGTCCCGTGATGGTTACACAGAACCAAGCACCTGCCCCTCACAGCACCCGTGGCTGAGACTGGTGGGTGCTTGGCATGGCTCAGGCAGGGAGGTGAGGCAGGAGTAGCCCCTGGAGAGAGCCTTGGCACTGGGAGAGCTGTTCTTGTGTTGCTTGTGCTGCAGGACGAAGGGTGCTGGCTCACTGCAAGGTGCTCCTCGCCAGCGTCGGGGCTGCCTGCCACTCTGAGAAAGGGGATCGGTGAGCACACAGCTTTTCCAGCCCCTGGGTGTCTTCCCAGAGGACGGCAGGTTGGGAGGGATGGAAACAGGACAGGGAAAGGGACAGTGGATGGCTTGGGCAGCATCACTTGGAACAAAGAGGGTACAGAGCTTTCCAGAGGGGCTGAAGGGCTGTGAAGGGGATTATTGCAGGAGACACAGCTGGAATGCTCGATTCCTAGTTGGAAGGAGTTTGTCCCTCCTGGCTTTCGTGATCCAGCTGAGCTTGGAAGTACTTTTGAACTCCTGGCACTACCAGAAGAGAGCCTGCCTTGTGTCTGTGTGTGCCTGGCTCACCTGCTCCAGCCCTGCTTGGGTCTCCAGATGGCTCCTTTAAGGGATATGGGGACAGTGGGTGCTTTTGGCCTGGTCTAGAGCAATGCCCTGTGGATGTGGCAGAGCTGCCAACGCACAGGGACACAGAACAGGTTCTTCTTAGAAGAGCCAGATCCCCCATAGGGCAACCACCCCAGTGGGGTTGGGTGCCCCTGGAAAGCAATTGGGGCTGTGCAGGGGACAGGTACCCTGGAGTATATCTGCAGATGTGGTTCCTCCTGTGGCTCGGTGAGGCTCCCTGCTGATGTGTGGGGCTTCCTCAGCCTTCGAGTCCAACCTCTTCCTCCTGGCTGTGTTCCAGGCCCTCCCCAGTGCTGCTGAGCTGTGGGATTCCCCCAGAGGTGGCACAGAACGCGCTGCGGCTGAGCGTGGGGCGTGGCACCACACGGGCAGATGTGGACAGGGCTGTGCAGGACCTCATGCAGGCTGTGGAGCAGCTGGAGCGGGACCAGGCCCCATAGACCCCTGAATTGCTCCCCAGACACTACTCAGGTTCTCGGGGTTGGCCCCTGGGTGCGAGCTGCCTGTGCCAGCCTGGGCTCAGAGGTGGCAGGGGGAGGTTCTGAGGAGGGGGCTTGGCTGCGTTGGGGCTGGGGCATCTCCAGGGCTTGCCCAGGACTCAGCCCCACTGCACAGTGGAGGCTTTTGGGGAGTTCTGCTGTCCAGTGCCCCTGACTTGCCAGATGTACCTAGCTGAGCCTCAGAGCTCGAGTTCCTGCAGAGGGACAGGCATGGAAGCCATGGAAGGAGGAGCCTCATGACCTGGTTGCTCTCCATGAAGGAAGCTTTCCCGCTGCCTGAGCAGCCAGAGGAAGAAAGACCATCCGCCCCAGAGTGAAATAAGGAGTTGATAGAAGCACAGCAGGATTCTGGGCTGGGAACTGCTCTGCCCTAAGCTGTCAAAGGGATTACTGGCTGGGCAGAGCTTTCCCAGCACTGTTTTGCTTTACCTGCTCCCCTTTTCTTCTGTCCTTCCTACAGGGGCAGAGCTCCTGTTGCCAGCTCCACCTGCTCCTCAAGGAAACAGTTGTCGGGGCAGCTGTTACACCTGAGGGAACCCTGTGTGGCCCAGCGGGGTTTCTGCCATCACCAACACTGGAGGACACAAGTGTCACACGGATCAGGAGTGCTGCCAGCTGGGCTGGCTGATGTCAGGGAACTTGGTCTCCCTGGGTATTCATAGGAATAAAAGTAATTGCTGCTTCTTTTCAAAAGTAATATGTATTTTCTATGGGGGAAGCTGGACTGGTTGGAACCATCTGAGTGATGCCTTTTCCCTCAGAAGACGCTCATGTCACAGAACAGAGGCGCAGGCAGCTGGAGTGGGAGGTGCCTGCAGGGCCTGGTTGGCACAGAGCCCATAGACACAGATGCTGGCCTTTCTCTTTACAGCCACACATTAGAATGGTCAGGAATACTATTTGGACTCAGAGAACCCTGGGGCTCTTGGTGAATCCAGTGTCTTCTTGGAGTTTTAGGACCCAAGCACCCTGACTGTCACTGATCCTGCCAGGCTGGTCAGTATTACCACGCTGCTCACACCTCCATCTCAAATCCATTCTTTTATTTCTCCATTTTCCCCCTCCCTTGGATAATAGTCAAAACCTCCTTTAGAAAAAATGGTTCCATAGAATGGATTTTGGTCTGCTACAGGGCTAGGTCTTTAATCTGTCATGGACCTTACTGTTCCTGGGGACCTGTCACAGCTGTGGCACCACTGGAGATTCAGTTTTTGGGGCTCACTTTCTCCCACAGGACATCTGGGCTTCCTGCGTTGTTTCAGCCAGAAATTTAGGCACAAAGTGCAAAGAGCTTTACTGACTTCTTCTTTATACACAGAGGAAATACAAGTTTTAGCCGCAGAAATTTAGCATTGCTCCATTTAGAATATGACAGCCAAAGCTTAAGAAGCATTACAGAGGAAATGACAATTTGGGTTGACAGTTTTAATGGTTTTGCTGCTCATCTTCCTACTACCACAGCGCACATGAGAGTCACTTTTGAGTCCCTCTGTATTGCTTTATCCAGAGAAAGTCAAGAAGAGCTTGGCCTGTATTTCGGTGGGCCAGCCTATGCTGGCTGTGCACCTTGTGTGCTACTCTTTTGGGTATGACAAAATGGTTGTGTGTAGCAGAACAAATCCACCTGGCACGGGAGCCTGGAAATGCCAACATTGCTACATCAGCTGAGAAGTGAAATGGTAGAGAGAGGGCCTGGCCACTATGCTTGGACGCAGGAGTTGAAAGGAGTCACTTCCACGTGGTCACTGCCAGAATCAGACATTGAAAACTGACATTCATTTAATGGACAAATCCACAATCTCCTGATAATCTTGCCTTCTTAATTCCTTCCAGGAAAGCTTATAACACGCAAGGAAAAAAACACTCACCAAAATAAGCACTGCCCCAACCAGATCACAAGTGCCTGGGAAGATGCGCAGCACAAGGAGCTGCAGGACCATGGCGATGACGATCTCCAGGTGCTGCACAGTGCTCACCAGAGTGGGGTGGAACTTGCCCAGGGCATGGTAGACCCCCAGGAAGGCTGCAGTGGAGCACAGGCAGATGGCAAGGAGATAACTCCAGGTTTCCCCGTCCAGTGGGACAATTGGCTCTTGGAGCAGGAACATGGTGGATGCTCCCCACACTGTTCCCGTCCAGCTGAAAGTGAACAGCGCTGTCCACATGCTGATGTTGTCTTTGATGGACCTGTAGACTATCATGGACAGGGCAGTGGTCAGACCAGCCATGACTGTCATGGTATAGCCAAAAGCTTCCTTCCAGGTGCTCAGCAAAGAGTTTTCCTCCTTAACAATGTTGGGGATCATGACCAGACAAACACCAAACACACTGCCAATGACAGTGATTATGTCTATGTAAGCCATTCCTTCATCTATGAGTAAAAAAGCCAGAATGGCACTGAACACCGTGGTGGTGGCCCTCCACATGATGGTCCCATTGCTGGGGGGCACTATGGAGAAGGAGGTGTAGGCACAGGTGATGGAGATGACATTGCAGACCCCATAGAGGAACAGGCGGAGCCTGTAGCCTTTGGGGCCGAAGGGAGGCTCCTGGAGGTAGCACACAGCAGTGAGGGACAGCACCTGCAGGACCGAGCGGATGAAAATCAGCTCCAGAGATGGCACTTTGGAACGGTCAGAAATTAATCTCGTGATCAGAGCCACGCATCCGTGAGCCACGGCAGACCCAAAAAGGACTGCCCATGTTTTCCTGGACTGCAGTACATTTCCTTCAGGAAAGTGCTGGGATTGTCCAACCTCATCAGGTTTTGGCAGTTGTGCTGGCTTGGTGTCTATTGTACCAAATAAAGTCTTTTCTCTCTTTTTCCCATCATTCAGTAGTCTCCTCTTAGGATTATCCTCCATAAATACTCCAGTATCTTCATTAACATCCTCACATCCCTCTTCTCCTGGCTGGGGATAATGAGAGGTGTATTTCACTGTTACCGTGTTGGGATGAATTTTCACTCGCTTTTTGACTGGGTAGCTTTGGGAAGATGTATCCATTTCCTTAGATAAATGCCCTGGTCTTAAGAAAAAAAAAAAGGAGATACACTGTTATTTAATGAATAGTGAGAGATTCATTAGGATGTAAGTGCTTTTAGTATTTACAAACTATTTTTATCAACCAAATCCAAGTACTAGTAGCCTGTTCTTGGTTTTGCTTTAATTTTCCACTGAGTTACTGCTAAATACCTTTGATGTCTTTGAGGGCCATTTGGATCTCCCTGAAAGTCAACCATGCACATCACTTTAGTCACTAATTTTTGAAAATAACATATTTTGTCATTACGTATGCTATACATAATGAATTCTAGTATATTCTAATAAGAAAGTTCTCTTGCTAAGCTTTTTACCCTGTAATTATGCATTATTGTTAATGGCTTGCCAGTGTCACAAGATTACAGGAAAAATTTGGCTGGAGGAGATGACAGAGAGCGACACAGGGAAATAGGGAGCACCCCCGGGCAAGTCAGCAGTTTGCATATGGATAAAAACACATCTTTGAACACAACTGTGACAGTGTTAAACCCTTGTGTCTCTTCGTGAAGGGCCGTTTTCCACTACATAAACAGTGCCTGTGATTCCTGTGGGGTGGGGCAGTTGTTTAATTAAGGCACGGGTATGTCACTGAAATTACTGTTTTGACACCATCTGTGCAGAGCCTTCCAAGTGAAGAGGCAGCAGGAGCAATGAAACCCTCCCTGCCTTCTCTTCACCCCAGCAAATAAAACCTGTGCAGACCTTACCTATGACAGAGACATTCGATCCCAAGGCAGAGGGGGAAAACACCTCTTTCATCATCTACATCTTCGATGGGCTATCTAGACAGAAACAACAGCTGCTCTCAGGTACCAGCAGGGAAGGTTACAACCATCTCGGCACGGAAAATGAAACCCAAGGGAGGCACAAACCCCAGAACGCTTCAGATGGACAGAAAGCAATCAGTGGCATCTTGTCAAAACCACTCCTCAGCCGCCTCCCAGAATTACTGAGGGAACTGATCCAAAGAACAAGTGGTGGCTTGTGAGCATAAGGTTCCTACTGCTCGACAACAAGCCAATCCACCCTGCCATGCCTGCCGTGCTGCCCCATGGGCGTCAGAGGAGAGGACCCATCCTCCCCTCCCGGAGTTCCTCCCCCCGGAGCCGAGCTCTGCCAGCAGCAGCAGCAGCAGCGTGGCCTCTGCGGTGGCACTGCAGGATGGGTACAGACCGTCCTTGTTCCCAAGGAGGACCGCAGCGTTCCTGGGGGTCCTGGCGGTGCAAGACCACAGCTGCTGGGCAATGGGCTGAACGGCAGGACAGCAGATTGTCAGCGAGAACACAGGTCTAAAGGCAGTGGTAAAGCGCGGGCTACGGTTCCTCATAGAAGCACTAAAAATACCGCGGCCAGGTTCAGCCTTGACATTTCCTGTGCCTGTGATCTGTGACAGCCAATTTGTCTCTGGCAAATTAATTTACATGAGAATGTGACAGTCTGTCTTTTTCCGCACAGGCTGAGTGTTCATTAACCCCTGCTACACCCCAACTGAGCTGTAGCCGACTCCCTGCTCCTCGTTGGGATGAACGGGAGTGAGGACACGGGCGGGCCCCAGATCTGGAGGAAGCAGCAGCACAGCACCAGTTTGAACCTGCGCAAGCACCGGGGCTGAGGACGCTCTCGAGTCTGCCCTGTCCCTCAGGAGGCCTTGCCCAGCACTGCTGTTCACGTTTTCCTGCTGCAGACCCAGGGCCAGAGCACACCAGCACCCCCTGCGTGGGGAAGAGTATTCCAGGGTGTCCATGGGCAGCTTACTGGGCAAGGAACTTGAGAACGAGCAGATGAACACCAGGGAGAGTAAAAAGAGCTCGGTATCAGCTGCGCTAGCGGGCACTTCAAACAACACATCAACATTTTCCAACACCTGCCAGAAATCTCCCCCAGGCTCACCTGCTACCTTTACTTTTCCTTCAGTTAAATTGTTAATTTCCGAATCTTTTAACATGCAAATACAAACCGCACTGAGTGAGCCCAGGCAGGCAGTGATTTTCACCTGCACGGCTTTTCCTACCTAGCATTTTCACTGTGTTACAATCCACAGTTTTGCCTTGCAGCCTTAAAACAAATTAAGACTTTCTTGCTTTAAGGTACAACATACTGGATCGTGAATAAATAAGTGGGAGAAAAAGAAGACAAAAGTGGACAACAGGAATTATTATTAGATTGACAGTAGACCACTGGGTAAACTCATTCATTTTGTTAAGAAACAGCTGAGTAAACGCTGCAACTGTTCCTGAAAACAAAACCAAAATAGCTCATTTGTTACCATGAGCATACAACGGTAACTTTGTTGCTTCCTGGCTTTCGATTACATTTTCTTTCAACGAATAGTTGCAAATTCAACACAACAGTTGCAAATGTGGCACGGGACCTGTGCAATGTATTCAGGGATCTCTCTGGAGGAAAACAATAGATGGTGAGCGTGTAGCTCAAAATGGCTGTTCTGCACAGAGCTGCTCCCTCAGGACTGCCCAGCTGGGAACACAACAGTTGGGAGTCTGGAAAGTGGAAGGGCAAACACGTGTGAAAGGCAGGAGATGGGAAGTAATAAAGAACAAAAAACTAAATAACAGGAATGCTTAGCCCAAAATTTCGTTTTCCCAACTAAACACTGAGTGTATGACAAATGTGATGCAAACCCTCCCTCAGTACATTTGTTTGTAGTCTTTGGTAACCTTGCTTTTCTTAACCAGTGAGATTTTCCATAGAGACTGAGATTAGGGCATATCCCAGAACTATTATGTGTGTCCCTGACACGAACTTAAAATAGAAAGAAATCGGCACAGCCTATACAGACAACTTGCTACTTCTCTTTCTGCCCATGCCTTTTGTGGAGATGACACGAAGTTTTTAATTTTTCCTTCATATCTGGAAACTTAATGTGGCTTATTTGCATTTTCTATTAAAAACACAAGTTGATTTCAAATCAAGTTTAATACAAGGCTAAAGATGAAGCACTATGCAAAATTCTCAAGTTATATAACAAAATAAACATTCCCAATTCAGCCTTGTACACCCATTTAATTTACCAGCTCATTGAAATCACTGACTGCAAAGTGTGAACCCTGTTTTCCTTGGGGGAACAAATAATCACTGTAGATCAAATAAATGGCACAGATCACTGATAGAATACAAACCATGATTTCTTTTAAAAGAAAAAAACCTGAATACTCCCATCCTTCCTTCCCTCAACCACTGCAAGTGCTGGTTAGCCAGGTAGAAATAGGTGATTATCTGCCCCCTGACTGCTGGGGGTAGGAGCCTGAACTCTCCTTCTGTGCCTGAAGGAATGAAGGCTTTGAGGTCTCCTAATTCTAACCACCAATCTTGAATAAACTCATCAAAAAATACTCTCATCTTCTGCCAGATTGGTTAAAATCGGTCAGGCTACTGAAGTGTTATTATGAAAGACTCACAGATATGGTAATTCAAGCCACGGATATGGAGTTGGGAATAAGTCAGCTACCCCTGTGCTCTGAAAGACAGGCCCCATAGGAATGCTCCTTTGCCTCTTCTGTGGAAAATCCCCCAGTCCTGACCAGATCAGGCTGAAATTACCAGAGGGCTGTGAGCAGTCTCTGCAGGATAACTACAGACTGACAATTCTCCCTAAATATCACACAAAGGAAACACCCACCCACGGAACTGACTGAACTCGTGCCACCTTCACTAAGCACATGTGTGCACTGCCTTCTCAGCATAAGGGGTTTTCTTTTGATTCCTTATCAGGTTCAGGAAAATCTCCTGAAGTCCCGTTTCAGCACCATTAAAATTCTTAGGTGCTTCATACTTCAGGCAACTGCACATGCAAAGGGATCTACACTCATGTGGTGTACAAGTACCTTTATCTTTTTAGCCAGATTGACATAAATCAATTTGATTAAAAATACATTCCATGAAACTCAGGTCTTTATTAAATTTTAATGAATAGCAAAAGGTATTTAAGAAAATGAAGGAGCAATTACACAAAAGGAGGTTTTAGCACTTAAGCACAAGCGCAAACATTATACACAAACCAACAAACCAATATCCCGTGTCTTCAAATGAATTGAGTCACATCCAGCAGCACTGCCTGAAGGAAGAGCCAGTACAACCTTCACTGAATACAAATACAAACCCTACACTAAAGCCCCACGAGTTGTCATTATATTCCTGATAATATTTTGCTACCCAAAAAATGACCTCTATTGTTGCTATCACTGAAGCAACCTCTTTTGATGGGATATACCTTTAATTCTCTTGCTTCCTCTATTCTCTTGCTGAACACGGGTTCCATCTGCAGCCGTTTCCATGTAAAAATACTATTTTCCAATTTCTCCATTCATGCCTGTTGCCTGCTGCAGCTCCTACCTCTGCAGCAGCATCACTCGCATTAAGTGATTTTGGGAGAAGAGCCACTTTGCCTGCAAACTTCCCATTCCAAAAACCCTTATCTGAACAAACCCCTTCAGATAGCAATTCCAGGCACGGGGGAAAGAACAGAGAATATATTAACACTGAAATATAGTCCCCTACAGCACAGGAAACCAGGAAAACAGCTCAGTTACATGTAAGAAAGGTTTTAAGAGGTACATTACAATGGGGTGAAGCACGAGACGGCACCTTCGGTCCACGACAGCAGATGACAGGTCGAGATTAGAGATACCTCACTCACTGCTTTGGATTCTCTCCCAACAATCTGCAACCCTAGCAGCCAGCGGTGCGTGCGGGGTGTGCAGGAGGGGACAGTCGCCTGCAAAGCAACCGAGCTCGGGAGCGCTGCGAGGAGGGCGGCACCAATCCCGATGGCAACTGTCGCCGATAAGAGGGCACTCGTCAGAGGACGCGGGGCGTCTCCATGGGAACCCCGGCAGCCGCTCCAGTAGAGCCCCTCCGGGCTGGAGCGCGCGAAGGGCGGTGGCTGCCCGGGCTCGGTCCTCGCCGTGCCGCGCCCTCCGCGCCCGCCCCCGCCATGGCGGAGGGCGCCGGCCCGGCTCGGCCCCAGACACATCACTGCCACCGCCCTGGCGCCGCAGGGGCCACCCGCCGAGGCATCGCCGCGGGCTGGGAAGGCGCTCCGGCCCACGCTACGCCCTCGCTCCTGCTCTGTCGCGACAGCCACGACCCCCTTCCCCTGCCCGTGTCCCCGTTCCCGCCGCTTCACAGGGCCCGGGGCTGTGCCCCGCCCCCGCTCTGTCGTGACAGACGCCCCCTCCGCCGGTGCCAGTGTCCCCGCCGGCTCTGTCGCGACAGTCGCCCCCCGGGCGACGTTCCTGGGCACGCGGCGCACGCGCGGCCGTTTCCGCGCGAAAGACGTTTTCCCGCGTGCCGCGCGCGCCGGGGCGGGGCCGCTTCCCCTCGTTCCCGCCCCTTCCTCTCCGCGCGGCG
>WAAE01025826.1:73031-277010 GCA_013400495.1 Nicator chloris | reverse complement strand
GAGCGCGCGGGAGGCGCCGATCCAAGATGGAGGCGCGAGGGGCGGGGGCAGCGGGGCCGGGGCCGCTCGCTCGCTCGCTCGGTCTCCGCGGCGGCCGGGCCGGGAGCGGGCGCTGCCCGTGCGAGGAGAGAGGAGAAGGGGAGGGGAGGGAAGAGGAGGCGGCGCGGGGCGGGGCGGCTCCTGCCGGAGCAACGGGTCCCCCGGGCGCGGCGCTCTTCGCCGCCATCTCATTGTCCCCGCCGGGGCTTTGCCGGGGGCGCGGGGCCGAGCCGGGCCGGCCTCCCCCGCCGCCGGGCCTGCGCCCTGCTCCGTGTGGCGGCGGCCGCGACGGGCNACGCCTTTGGCCCGGCTCGGTCCGCCCCGGCCGCGGGAGCGCCCGGGCCGCCCGAGCGCCTGGCCGGAATCCAGGGGGGCCAGGCCGGGGTGCAGCCCCGGGGCCGGGGACCCTCGCCCGCCGCTCCTGTTGCTCATCCCCGAGTTTCCAGTGCGGTGGCCCCGGGGCGAGCTGCCGCCCCTTGGCTGGCCCGGGGGACAGAACCGTGTCATGCAGTCGTGGGGCTGCCCTGGGCTTTAAATGGGAGAAGCAGCGCGCTGAGCCTCGGGGATGGCGGGACCGGAGCCGGGATCCATGGATCCATGGCTCCGAGAGCAGCCAAGTGCGGGCAATGCCCTCTGGTCGGTGCTGGAAGTGGGGGAGAGGCACAAAACCAGGCTGGGGTCCTGCGCTGTTGGATAGCAAAGGTTGTGCTTGGAGTAGTGGAAGGCTTCGGTGGTGGGTGCTGGTACCTTGGTACCTGGCCCATCCTGGGAAGTGGTGAACAGCCGCACTCTGCTTTCCCTGTGTTCCTGGGATGGAACAGGGAGTGTGAGCAGTGGTTGGGAGGAAGCGTGACTTGGGAGAAAGAAAATAGTTGTAGTATCCATGGAGCAACTTAAAGGGACGTGACTGCCAATACCAGTGTCAAAAAACTTAGTTTCTGGGAAGACTGTGTGAGTTTAATTAAATTGAATTGCGCTGCTTTGTAAGTATTGATTATTTCAGTTGCATTTCACACAATTTTGTAGCTGCACAGAGTTAGTGCAGTGATAGCATCTATTGTTGAGGTTGTTGAGGAATGAAAAATCTTCTCCAGGTCACACTACCAATGCAACTGTTCTTAAACTGTGTCCTGTGTTTGGTGGGACAGATGACATTTGTGTCTGGGTTCAGTAACTTTTCCATGTTATTATGCTACTGAAAAAGGAGTGGTGTGAGAGAAGGATCAATGCAGATTCTTTGGATCCAAAGAAGTTTGGTCTTGCCTACTTATTTGATGAGTGTTTGTACAGTATAACCCATCCACCCATGAAGAAATCACTGAGCCACAAGACAGTGTGCAGGTTGTCTGTCAAAAGGTGTTCTGACCATGTGAAGAAGTTCTTCCTATTACAGAACTGGAAACCAGTTAATAGAAAACAGTTTTGTTTTTTTTTCCCCTTTCTGACTCAACTGTGATGACTTCTTGTTGGAAAGCCTGAGAAAATACACGTAGGGGTGCAGAGGGTTTTGAAATTACACGCTAACCCGTGATGCAGCAGGATTTCCTTGTGAGCAGGAGCAAGGGGGACTGATTTCAGGATTGTGCTTAGTGTGAGAGGATGTAATTTTTACTGGCTGCTCAATTGAGAGTGTGCAGTTGAAATTCTATGTTGCTGCTGCTGCTGGACACATGGATTTGCATCAGTGGGAGCGGGTAGTGGAAACAAAGCTTTTCTGAAGCTGGGTGAACAGTTAGTGCCAGGTCTGGAAGTTCAGAGCACTTCATCTACAGCCGCTGTGTCCGGAGGACTGCAGTCCACAGCCTCTGGTGCTTCCTAACATTTTACAAAGTGCTGGAGTTGACCAGTTCACTGAAGGACAGCATTTCTAGCCAAATGTCCCCACCCAGTGTGCTATGGTCCAAGGTTGTGAGGGCAGCTGAAGCCTTGCTGCTGGAGCTATGTGACTGGGGTCTCTGAGCTTGTCAGCTCCTGTCCCTGTCCATAGACTGCCCTTCATGTTGTGTAGGCTCGTAGGTGGCTTCTTCTGCAACTGCAGTGCACCTTTGGAGAGCGGAGAAGGTTTGTGAACAATATTATAGCTCATATTTGGATGCATTGACAACATTTCCTTGGAGCTGTCAGAAACTCAACAAGTGAATGTTTTTCATTTGAAAGAACAAAATGTACCTCGAGTTTGTGCTGGTGACTGTGGAATCTCTCGTTTCTTCCCCTTGGTTGTAGAGACATGTTCTGGTACAAGTTGCCTAAATACTGGTCATTTAAGTAACATTTTAGTAGGCAAGTGAGCCCATAGAAGTGTAAGGATGCAGTGAGAAAAATGCTGAATTGTGATGACTTTCTAAGAAGAGTCCTTTTACTTGGATGAGAACATGCCTTTACGGTAATATTGTGGTTTGTTTTCTGGTAACATGCACAAAAGCCTCTCACACCCTGCTGAGAATTACAGTGTACCAGATCTGTAGTTACCACAAGACATACCAAAAGGGGCAAATCTACTGAGGTTGTGCAGGAATGTTAAAGCCAGAATTCACATGCAGAATTCACTGCTGAATGGGTGATTGGCCTCTCTGGGATCTCCCTGTGCTGCACCCTGGAGTTTTGGGATGAGGCTCTGGCTTCTGGTGCTTGGAGTCAACCCGGAAGGTGATGCTGAGTCTGGTGCCAAGATAAGGAAGTGCCTTATCTAAATCTGCTGTATTGACTTCAGGGCTTAAAATGCTAGCCCACATCTGCAAGATACTTCCTCCTTTCTTTAAAGTTTTGGGGATTTACTTGGAGTCACTCTCCATTTATCAGTGGAGCTCTAAAACTCCAATTGCAGATTGTCATCTCTTGCTTGCAGTGCCAGTGTGTCTGCTCATTTGGCTAAACACAGAAAGGAGTAGAGTTAGTTTTTATTCTTGGAGAAGAAAGGGTAATCCTGCAAAGTCTGAGTTCATGAGCAGATAATTGTTTTGTTTTTTCTACCCAGGGCATCCAGGGATATGCAGTATTTTGCTTTTCCATGCTGATGTAGTTTTGTTGGTTTGGATGTTCAATACATGATCAGAACATAGAAACCTATTCTTTGTTGCCTTAGAAAAGATATGGTTTAAAGTGTTACTATGACCTCTTGCAATTTTTCAGTCTGAAAAGACACTTTCAAAAATAAGTGTTGTTTTGTGAAGGTGCACTCTGATTTTTTTTAAAGGCAGACATCACCTTCAGCTTGCTGAAAGAGCTGAAGGGAAGGAACTGCAGAGGGAATCTTGTTCTTAGTTTTGATTTTGTAGCAACTTGCTAATTTAATTTCTGACATGTCCTATTGAAAGTCTGACTGTAGGCAATGGTTGCAGCACTTGGCAGCTGGTGTGTCACTGTGAGAGAATACCCAGGAACTCGGGTGCTCTCCCTGTGGCTTGAAGGAACCGTGCTTCTGGCTTTGCCAGCTTTGCCACATTTCCTTGTTTGCATCCCTGCAGGCGTTTTATAGTTTGGAAAATGCTTTTTAATAATAGTGGTGTGCTTGAGATAGCCTCAGACAAGAGATCTGTCAGGTCCCAAACAATGTCACCTGTGCCCTGTTCTGAACTGTAGATATGACATGAACTTGGTAAATTTGGTAACTCTGCCTTAATTTTGGAATATCTGGGGAGAAAATGCCTGTTTATAAATGCAGGTAATGTAGAGTACAAGTAGTGCAGATACAAGGCTTTTCGTGCCTTCAGGGCCCTGACTTTGGTGGGTGCTGCTCTCTGTGCCCAGGGCTGGGAGCACTGGCTGGCCAAAGCTACCAGCACCCAGTTCCTGACCTGGCTCATCCTGCCCAGAGGGGAATTGGGTCTCAAAGACACAAAAAGGTTGCACATGGTGTGGTGGGGCAGGCTCTCAGCCACAGTTGTCAGCATTATTAGACATGAGAGCTTCATGTGGGAGTGTATGGTGAGCTCCAGTCACACAGTTATTAATCATTTATTTCAGAATTAGGAGTAGGAGGTAGAATTCTTAAGCCTGTCCCCCTTCAGCTGAAGGGCAGGTTGTTTCAGGTGGTTCCCAAAAGTAATGTTTTACTAGAAAGCAGCGTGAGAGAACATCCAGCCAGCTGTGTTCCTTGCTGTGCAAGGTTTCAGCAGCAGAGATATTATTTGTTCTGTAAATAAATCTAGTGAGTTTGTATTCTGTAACTCTACAAATAGCAGGCTTGTATTATATTGGCATGTTAGCTGAATGAAAACAGCATTGACAGATTGTTCAGCTCACAGGAAAAATATATTTCTTTGTAGAGTTACTTAGGGATTATCCTGTGTGTCAGAAATGTTGCTAAATGTCAACCATTTTTCTACAATAAATAAAAATTGAAACAATTCATCTTGGATACATTTTTACATACTAAAGCATACCGTGTGGAGGTGTTTTTTGAAACCAAAATCAAATAACAAGCTGAGTATTTGTTTGCTCTCCCCCACATGAGGGTTTCTCTCTCTCCTTTTAGGGTTAGAATCCCCAAGGACCTGGAAGATACCAACGTGTTTGTGTTTATAAGTGGAAAATGAAACTTCATTTGGGAATGGGTAATGAATTCCACCTTAAATGCATACTCAATCTGCCAGTTTTGCATTGTTAATTTCTAGGTCTGTTCATTAAGACCACATGAGCTGGTTGCTGCCAGTGGAATTGCACAAGATGGTTGAGTTGCCCTGCCAGCCTGCCTCAGCTGAGAGGAATCTGTGTCTCCACAGCTGTACAGTTCTCCTTTCCTTTTGTGCTGCTGCTGGCTTGCCCTTCCCTGGAGCTGAATTCCCTACCAGGCAAACTCCTCTGCTTGGGAGGGAGGTTTTTGTGCTTAGTGAGTGAATCGAGTCAGGCTGTCAGAGTCAGGAGTTGATAGAGGTGATGCAAGGTCAGTGGCCGGAATACTTTTGGAGAAAAACGGTCCTGGAGATGGGGATCCTTCAGGTGGGAGGTTCAGGTTGACTCAGCTGTGCATGTCTGTGCTGCGTGGATGTTCAGCATGGAGCCCATTGCTCTGTGTACAGCTGGGATTCGGGGGGTAACTGCTGCCTTCACTGAAAGCCCCCTGCCAGCTCTGCTGTCTGCAGCCTGCGTTTGTTCTTCCCTTCCTTGGGGCTGGTCCTGCCCTACCAGAGTAGCCTGGTGCCATCAGCACATTGTTGGCATTCTTTTCTAGATGGAAGAGTGTCCCAGTCTGGCCTCCAGCTCCCACTCTCAGTATCGTGGGGTTGTTTGGGTTGGAAGGGACCTTAGAGAACATCTTGTTCCACGCCCTCGGGGACACCTTCTTCTCCAAGCCCTGTTCCAGTGGGACCTCCCCTGTGTTGTCAGAGGTGACCACTTGGTTTGCTCTGTATCTCCTGTCTCTTCACCAGCTCACCTCTCCATGCAAGGCCTGTTGTTGCCATGGCAGCTTAATTTCTTTAAGGGCCTTTTCTGAAGAATCTTGTTAAATGTCTCTTGGAAATTAAAGCAGGCTTTGTCGAGTACAGTCCACTGGTGTAAGGGTGTGCCTTGTGAGAAATCCAGTAGGTTTGTGGAACTTGACTTTCCTGTACAAAAGGAAGGTTGATTTCCCTGTCTAAATGCTGTAGTTTATTTAGTTGCCTGCAGATCTATTTTCTAGAATGGTTTCTACTAAATTAAGCTCACTCGACTGTAACGTGAGAGTGTTAGGTGAGAGAGTAAACATAACTATAAATTGTGTTCAAGAGTAAGCACTGCTTCAAGCAGTAGAATTTTATTTTGAAGGCTGTTTTTTCTGGTTCATTTATGTGGCTTTTTTGGTATCTGATAGTTTTGTTTTTCCCATATCCTTACTTTAACAGGACATTGCTTGTGGGAGAGGAATTAAACATCTCTTTTCTAAGAAACAAATACTTTTAATAATAGAGAGGTACTTACATATTTTAGGATCTCTGTTTTCCTGAGTTCAGTGGAAAGTGGTACTGATAATTATTGATAGTGGAGATGGAGAAAGGGACAGAGGGAAGGGTATATACACAGAGTACTCACCTGTAGGCCTGTTCCTGTTGGCTACTGGGCTTAAAGAAACCCAAACAAGTGGTTGCAGTGATACTGTAAAACAAATAATGTAGCACAGGGAGTGCAAATCGGCACTGCACAGATCATCCTTGCACACAGAGCTGAGACTGGAGTAGACTTTGGCTACTTCCAAACTGTGCTCAGCCATGTGTAACCTTTGTGCCCTGCTGTACAAAGTGCTCTGTGAATGGCAGTGAGAGGGGAGAAGGAGAGCTCCAGTGGTAAGGAGGGAAGCTCTTCCCCAGACTTGGCCACAGTTTTTGGGTACTCTGCCCTGTGAATCTCAGATCCTGGCTTGTTTATTCTTCTCCTCCTTTCAGTTCCATGATCCCAGTGTTTCCCTTAAGCTCTTTGATGCTCTTTCTATTTTAGCACTAGCTGATTGTTCTGCTTGTATTTACATAAATCAAATGGAATTCACCTATAATGTGTCCTTTCCCATCCCTCTGAGAAGGGTCAGTGTAGCTGATCAGAAGAAATGGCATAATTTCTGTGGGTTTGTGCATCTCTTTTGCTTCCCTAGTCAGAGGACTGATTTTTCTTTTTTTTTTTTTTTTTAATCTTTTGTTTCTGTAAGCTCCATTTGCAAGAGTTTTCTTTGGCAAAGCAGTAAGATGGGGCTGAAATTTAATTCCTGTTTCAAAATGGTCTAGGGAAGTTTTGAGTACTAATTATGGTGCTATTGTACAAGGTACTGGACATGCTCAGAACCTGGAGGGGTGTGTTTCAATATTGAACTGTTACACTTAGTTTTCTTCCCAAAAGGTTTTGCTTTGCAAAGGAAAGTTTTTACACACTCAGGTTCATGTTGGTGGAACTATAAAGCACCAGCATCAAGGACAGAAAGCACTGGTGTGGGGGTTATGTAAATCCTATTGCCTGAGCGGGTGACTATTTGGGAGTTTCTTGTCTGGGAGGTAAATGTCTGTGAGTGCCAGAGTCATTAGAGCTGGGAGGACAAGCCTTTTCCATTGGTATGCCTTACTTTTCTGATTTCTCGTTGCTGGTTGTTGGTTCAGAGCTGTTGGTGTCTTGGTGCAAAGTTGAGAAGGAAAGACAAGGGCTAAGAGATAAGGCTGAGGTGTAAGGATCCAGGGAAGCAAAGTGTCACATTTGAGCGGTGGAGGGAGGAATTGTCACTTGCAGCTGCCATTATTTCCTGGACATATTGTTTACCCAAGGCAAATGTATTGTTATAAAACTGCTAAGACTTGAATGTGTATCCTTCTCTAAACTTCCAGAATGTTTTCTTGGCCATCTCTACCCTTAAGGATTGCCAGGCCTTTTGCAAGACTCTGCCATTCATCAGCATCATCCATAGCATTTGTGCAGGACTTGGAGCCCCTGTGCAATGGCAGGAGGTACCCACCAGTATTTTCTGCATTAAATTCTGAGCTATTGGCAGAGTATGTCACTTGATGGAGTTTTACTGTGAAATGCACAGCTGAGAATAACCTTTCACATCTTCCTCGCCCATAAATTTTTGGCAGTCAGCTCCTTTTTGTCTGTCCCTCAAACAACTTCCTTGACCTAAAGTCCTGCTTTGGTAACACCCACATCCAGGGCTGAGCTATTGTGTCTGCCTCTGTCCTGAAGGCCACGTGTTGCTCCTCTTTGTAACTTGTGCTTGCATTCAGGCCGATGTCAAAAGATAATGACTTTGTGTGGCAGTGGTCACAAAAAGCATTCAGCATGTGGGACAGTCAGCTCTGATTTGTAGTTCCCCAGTTCTGATCTCTTCACCCACAGGCCTGGTAAATGACAAGTAGCACCACTGTGAAGTGTCACAGAGTGCCACTGCAGTTATTTATGCTGCTGGAATCCTGAGCCTGTGTGCAGGTTCTCTGGTACTGGCAGATGTGAGCCTGACACAGGGAAGAGCTTGTGGAACTAAGCTATAATGGAACGATTACATAATTAAAGAGCATGGGAATGTACAAAAACAGTGAAACATTCCAGCTCTTCAGAAGAAATAAATTCATGATGAGCTCTCTTTGCACCAAATGAGGGATCAGGGGTGAGGGGAGCAGGCTGTTCCTGTGGGATGGGGCAGCTGCTAGAGAAAGTGTTGTTGTCCTGAGTAACTGCAACTCCTCAAGTGGCTTGTTTTATATACATGCATAAGAAAGAGGTGTCCTTTTTAATCTCTGGTCAAGCTGTTGCTGGTGTTGGTGGCATGCCAGGCTCTCTGAGGGAAGACCCAAGAGCAGCCCAAGTGTCATGAGGCAGTGTAGGAACTGTGCTGTCCTTCCTGCAGCTCCTGCATCTGATGTTGCAGGCAGAGCTCCCTGAAATGGGGCCTCGGTTGGGAAGACAAAAAAGCTGTGGGGAAGGAAGGGAAGAGCATGGTGGTAAAAGGCTAGAAATGATCTGAATATAATCTTACATTTACCACACTTGCCGATTAATAGCCAAAAAAGAACAGAAACTTAATACACAGGGCAGCCTCATTTGTATTATTTTTCCTTAGCTGTAAGCTCAGGCAGTTTGGGACTTGGTTACTGGGGATTTTTTTAATCCTCAAGGGGAATGTTGGTTTTCCCATTGTTATAGATGGCTCAGATGAGCACGCCTGTGGTTGAGATGGGTATTGTTAGGCAGTTACTCCCATCTTGTTTCAAATAACACATGCCTCTGACAAATCAACTGTCCGGACTGGAAATTCCTGTGTTCAGTTTCTAGCTGCAGATTGGTTATTTTTGTGGTGTTCCAACAAAACTTATTCAAATTGATTATTGAATATAAAATTAAGGTGGGGTGGCATTTTTTTTTTCTTTTTTTTTTGGGGGGGGGTTGGTGGTAAATATATTTTTTCTAAGGATTTCACTGGGAAATTCCTGCTGTTTTAGGGTAAAGGCTTCTGGCTTTAGTGAGATCACTGTTTCTTAGTTGTTAAAAAAAATCCACATTGCTTATTATTTTATAATTGCAAAATAGTAAATGGTAGCTTGGTTTGACTTGGATATCTCTTTCTTGCAGATTTTATAGTTGTGCAGGTTTTGCATAGGAGCAGGTTGCATGTGCCACATGGAGAGTAACCTTCACTGCATCCTTCCAGCTCTGGGAAGGACAGGAGATTGACAGACATCAGTCTGCTACTTGTGAACAGAAGCCATTCCTGAACACCAGACTGTGTGAGGCATAACTCCCCAGGTTTGGAAACCAGGCTTTGATTTTTCTGTCCCTTGCCATAAAGTTGCCAAAGGTGGATCTTGTCAGTCGGGTGTCTTTTGGGCTGTATCCTTGTTTGCTCCAAAGCAGGCAAGTTACTCTGGGCTCAGATAAGGAAGAAATGTTTTTCCTAAGTTTGTTTAGGAGAGAACATTTATTTTGGATGAAATCTCCCAGAGGAACTTGAACAGACACCAGATGGGAAGATCAGTAACCCCAGCAGGATATAGCAACACTGTGTGCTTGGGCAGTTGAGAATGTGGTAGTGGAATATGAAATAAGGGAGCAAAGCCATGTGCTTTTAACCTGGCCAAGAGCTGACTGGTGGTGTCAAGGTCAGAGCTGTGGGTGCTCAGAGTGCATTCTGAGGGTGCACAGAAGGGTGTGCCCAGTGTCTCAGTTTGGCTCTGATCCCAGGTGGAAGGTTCCTGTCTTAGGGGCTCTTTGGTCACTTTGTCATGTGGGTGTCCATGCTCTCACCACTGGAACCCAGTGGCTCTAACACAATTTTTTCCACTTAATTTTAAATGTCCTTATCATATGTGATGAGAAAAACTGACACCACCCTGCAATATGTTTGTTTTCCTTGCAATATTTTTTCCTTACCCTACAACTGATGAGAATTTTCCTGTATTATAGCAGAGACCTTACCTTGCAGTATGATTTCTTGAGGACTACTACCCAAAATGTTGCAGTGGTTAATAGTTTCCTATAATACGTGCTCTGCAGTCCTCTACCCCTGGCTTTGAAGCAGAAGCTTTCTATTATTTAATCCTATAATTATTTTCCTTTAAGAACAGTAGTTCACTTGTGAGAAATTGCAAAGCGTTTATCACTTACACGTCTCCATCCTCTAACTGGAATGTACCGTGTTGTGAGAACAGATGATAGAAAGACTTCTACTGTTGTGGTTTTATTTAAGAAAAGATTGGTATTGGAGTATGTTTTTCTCTAATTATTTTGAATTTTTTTTCACCAGTTTGTTTTGTGCACTGCTGAAATCTCTAGAGTCACAACTCTTAAGTCCGAAATCATCTTGCTTTTACAGCCGTTAAGGGATATTAGAACTGTAGACCTCTGTCCAGTCTTGTGTTTAACTGGAACAATGGACGTGTACTAGAATGGTTATTTATTTACTTTTACTTTTGTGGCTCTTCCTGGGCTTTCTTTGTTCCTGGAAGAATATAGAACAAAAAAACAGTGGAGAGAGAGCTTGAGTTAATCCCTTTGTCTGTCTTGGGGTGCGACAATTTACAATATTCTTGACAGCTGCTTGTCTAATCTCTTAGTTGCTGGAAATTTCACTCCATTTCTTAAGCACCTTATTCCAATGCTGTATATTCTTACTGGTTTTTTTCCAAACTGACACATTTTGCAGTTAACTTTTGGATTTTATTTCATCATAGTGAGCTATTTCTGGTGTACCTCAATGTCCATGAGCTGTCTTTTTTTTTTTCTCCTTGAGCTCTAACACAAACTGTGTCTTTGACTTTCTCAGTGTTTCCTCCTACCTTTGGTTTTCTTGTCCTCTGACCCAGCTTACTGCTTTGTGGACTCTCTCCTGTCAGTTCATATCTCAAAGCCTGGGCCCCCAAACTGGGCACTCTGTTCTGATGCTGATGATTTAGTGGTGCAAGGTGGATTGTTCGTCATTTATTTATTTATTTATTGTGACAAGCTCTTCACAAGAGCCCCTTGCTCTTCCCTCATCCTTTTGCTTGTTATTCATGGAAGGCTTTGCAGGCCATCCCAGGGGTTGAGAATCTGCCTTAGCCTGTGCTTGGGTATCTGGAGTCACTCTGGGTTTCTGTCACCAAAAGGCACGGTCACCTTTGTCACAAAGGCAGGGATGGAACCCGCATGGGAAGTGATTGTCACTGGTGAAACAAGTGGGTATTGGCCCGTGACAGGGACAGCTTCCCCTGTGTGGTTAGCACGGGCTACAGCACAAACACAGCATCAGCCCTTGCCTGAGATGGCATCAGACAGAGCCCAGGCTCTCCCCTTGCTCCTGGTGAGGGCTGTGGGGCCGCTGCTGGCTGGTGCTGCTGCCTGATGCAGTTGTCTGTGCTGCCATTTGATTAGCTACAGTCTTCAATATTCATGAAGAGCACTGAAGAAAGAGGCTGCCTTGTTTGTTCAGCATCAAGCTGTTGGAAGTATCGTGGAACATTGGTTTCTCCACGTCCTTTGATGTCAAATGCTGCTTTTTTGTTATTGTAAATTGGTACAAGTCTTCATGATGACTTTGACGATACAGAAAGAAGACTTGAGGGTTTTTTTGTGGTAAAAGTATGATAGCAGCTGTAAGAGAAAAAACTGGGAAAGAAAATTAAAAATTGCTAGAAAATTGAAGATGGGATGTGTTTAATGTGAATATAATCTGTGTGTTTCACAGACTTGCCCTAAAATTTTTCTAGGAAACAGCTGTCTACCAGCATGGACAGCATTTGCAGCTTTTGTTTCTTTCCAAACTATAGGTACATTTTTGTACCAAGCAGAGATGTTTTGAGCTTTGAAACCAGTCTTATAGTTATGACATCATTAGCAACATTTATATATTGTCTGATTGAATCCTGGATTCCTTGTATCACAGCATTTGTTTCCTATCAGTTTATAATCTTCAGGGAAAAGCTTCAGACAGATCTGTTTTGATGCTCTACTGTTTTAAATGCATGATGATTTGAAATTTGGATTTTACTTGTTTGCTTATTTTGAAACTGCCTTTTGCTATGTTTTACAAGCTAATTTGTTGTGGGACTATATTGTTAGAGGTGGGATGAAAATGAAAAATTGATTCATTTATAAGTAAATAAATGGAACTAGGTTGTACTTTCTAGACTTTACTGAATTTTGTTCACTTAGTAGCTTTATAGTGTTAAACATACCTAACCTTTTTTGTTTGTTTGTTTTTAATGCTTTTCTGTGCTCAGTTAGTGCTTTCCCACCTCTTTTTTTAAGTGACAGACCATCACCTTTGCTGCCCTCCTGTCACCCCCAAGTGTCTGCTTTTGACTGATGACCCTCTGTCCCCTTGACCATTGTCCCTGATTCCTGGCAGAGCAGTTTGGCTCCTGCTTGGAGCACGGGGGGCTCCTGCTTGGAGCACAAGGTCGTGTGCCTGGCAGGACTGGAGATTGTTCCAGCCCGTGCCTTGGTGAGGGGACAAGTGCTCCATGCAGGTATTGTGTGTGTCACTGAGCAGTGACAGTGCCATCTGCCTTTTCCAGCTCATCAGCAGCCCCTACGATTGTACGAGTGTTTTGGAAACTCACTGAGGGAATTTGACAGCATTTGACAGTTTTAGTAGCTGTTTTGTCAGCAAATGATCGGGATTAGAGTAGCAGAAAAATGCAGGGGACAGTGACAGAACAACCCTCCTTTGGTGCACATGCCCTCAGTGTAGCTCCTGGCAGTGCTGCTGCTCTGCTGGGGGCTGTTGGTAGAGTGGGAAGACAGGGATCTGTTGTGTGGGGTGACAGGGATCTCCCTCTGCAGGTTAGAGGGCACTCTGTGGTATGATGGATGGGAATTGGGATACTGAGGCTTGGGGTGGAGAAGCAGCTGATGTTTTGGTTCTGTACTGCTGTGGCTCCCAACCTGATGGAGCACGCTTTGTTGTGCAGTTGGGCATTTTACTGGGTGGGGCAGCACGGAGTACTTTAGGAAATGAGTGACTGCTCAAGGAACCTGGCTACTTCTCTGGGAATATGGCTTTCTTCCCTGTCATTGCAGCTGGGAGGCCATCAGCACTTTATTCTTCCAGAGTACCTCCCAGGGAAGCTCATCTCCATGATTACATCACTTATCTTACCAATATATCTCCCTTTTTAATAGACTAGGAAGAGCCTTGCCATCAATCTCTTACTTTCCCTTCTAATAGCCCTCAAAAATCCAAGGGGAAAAAAAGCCAACTGCTCTCGGATCTCTTGAGAGTTTGGCACTGTGTGTGTGTAAGAGCTTGAGCTTTGAATATTTAAATTGAAATCCATTCAGTCTTAGGACATTTTTCTCTCTGGTTTCATCCATGTAGTGCACAATTCTGCCAGTCTCTTCTGCTCTGTTTTCTGTAGACTGCAATATTTTTAAGAATCCTTTCCTTGATCAAGCTCCAAAACTGTTTTCCTGCTGCTCTTCGTCACAGTGGCTGTATATAAGTTCTCGGTTAACAGACTCAACAGTTTGGTGTTAAAACAAGAAAAAGTTTGTGCTGTTTAATCACAACCTTGTAACTCTTTCTTATCTCAAATTAAAGGAAGAAATTTGTAAAAAAGAAACACTATAACAGACCAAAACAACAGCCAGAGGGAAGGGGAAGCTGAATAGCTAAATATGGGGTATAACAACTCAAGGCAGAATTTCTTGCTTCTCATAGCCAAGAACTGGATGGTTGAGTATCAGGGGCAGGAACCTCACTAGCTACCTGACAGTGGTTTGTCCCTAAAATCATCTTTGCTTAGGAACTTTCAGACATTAAATGTTCATTTTTCCCTGTAGCCTGGGGGCTCTGCTCAGAAAACAGGTGATAAACTTCAAGCGTTCATTTCAATCTTACCTTGCTCTTGTAATGTCAGTTGTTGACTTAAGGCAACTATCTTATGTTTGCAAGCCAGTATTTAACTACTGTGCTAATTGTTTTCTCTTCCATTTCCCTGTAATGGGGTTTAATTTTATCCAAATCTTCATCAGTCTGGGAGTTTGCAAGGAGATTAGAAATTAAATTGTACAGTAGAGAATAAGCAATAATAAATACCCTTTAAAATATTAATTCTAAAATAATAAAAAGAATTGTAAAACCTCCCCTGTTAAAGGTGATACTTTGAAATGTGTTCTAGGTACCATTTTCCTAGTGAACTGAAATCTCACTATGTTTTCTTTATTCTTCCTTGGCAATTAATCTCAGAACCCACTCTCCCAGAACATTCTTCTGGTGTTTTAGTAAGGTCAGCAGCGACTCTAAATGACAACCTTCTTTCAAATGTGGCTGCCAAATTGCATTTTCATGTCGGATAAATATCTTCTATCTGCAAAGAACACATGAACACTCCTGTTACAGAAATATTAGCTATTCCATCTCTGCTCACTGTGTTCATGTATCAGTGCTCCCTCCTTTGAGGAATGATTGAAAACTTGTGGAAGAGGTTTTTGTGCCCATTGGTAAGGAGCACATGAAACTTTTTATAGCTTAAAAGACAACATTTTCTCAGCATTGCCCTAAGAATGCTGGAGAGATGTTTTTAGCTTCAATGTGGGAAATTTTGCTGAAACCAGTAACTGTCTTATTTTGCATTCTGTTAACATGCCCAGTGTCTCTGGAACTGCAAGCTGGCTGTATTGACTGCAGTTAATGTGTGAATAAAACATACAATAAAACATAATATTCTTGATAGCATATATACAGTATATAAAATGAATAAAACATGAAAGTGTTGAAGAGTTCCCTGAATTCTGACTGCAAAGGAAGGTTCAGGATTTGGGAGTGCTCAGGGCTGGGTTTCACTGCTGCTGTAGGTTCAGAGGGCTGGCACTGAAACAGGCTGGTCTTTAAAAGTGTGGTACCCTCAGGTTCTGTCAGATGTGATGTTCAGGCTCTGTGTTATCTCACATCTGCTCATGGTGCTCTATCTACAAGGTCACATCCTTCTTACAGTTCTGCTTTTGAATGGTACCTACAGAAGTAAGAAGTTGTGCACAGGACTTGACTCTTTTTTTTTTTAATTGAAGAATATAAGAGGAAAAGCCCACAGGCATAAAAACCTCAAACACATTCAAGGGTGGAGTTTTTGCTCCACGTACTGATTGGGAATTAGCTGAGAATTTTCTGAGAGTTCTATATTCAGGACTTTCAGTGCTTAGGAAGGAGCTATGATTTTCAGCTTATATGTTTTAGGATGCTGAACTTCTGCTCTAAGTGCACAGTGAAGTCCAAGCTTCAGCCTGCAGGTAAGACAGGTGCTTTCCATAGCAAATGCACAAATAATTCCCTGTGCTCCTGCTAAAGAGGAGTAAGCCTAAAAGCATTAGTTTAAAAAGTTAGTCAATTCACTTTTCTCTCTTTGGCAGTCTTAAGACCAAAGCATTTTTGATAAAGAAATAAAAATCGATGCTGGGAATTGCACTAGAGTTGCATGGCTTTTGGTGCTCCCACTCTTCTTGTGTTTCCTCTTCCAGCCAGGTGTGGGAAGGCCAGTTAGCAATCCTGCAGTGATGTGCTCCTTCCCAGGTGCCTGTGGGCCTGGGATAGGCTGATAATGTGTTTTGCCATCGATTTTACAAATGCACATTAAAGCAGCATATCCTGCTTGAAACCCATTATTTAGAAAGCTGTGTGTGACAGAGACAAGAGAACATGGTAATCATAGCAGAACAGGCCAGGCTGAGGTAAAGAATGAGAGGTGGGATTGCTCTTTTCTCTTGGTCATGGGCTGGAAATCGATTAGTGTTGGACTTGAAATATGTAATTAATGATGAAAAGAGCCGCTGGCAATTTGAAGTGTATTGAACATGAGCTGTGTAATGAAGTAGGGAGGTAAGCCCAACCATGTTAAATGGAAGAACCTGTCACATCTGTAATATTAAAAATCTGTCTTGGTATTAGAAAACTGAAATGTTAGAGTACTCAGTAATTTATAGTACTTAGCATTAAAAATCTGAATGAGCTAATTATGGGTATTAAAATGGCTGCAATAAAATTTGGACATTGAAAGTTTATAGAAGCTCTAAGCAGTAATTAAGGATGCTGTTTTAATATAGAAAATTTATTAAAGTTGGGCAAAGAAAAATCCTCATGCAGCTCACAAGGGAAAGTGTAGAAAGAAAAATCTGCTTTTAAATTCTTATTGTCTCTTACTGAATTTATTTGATTAATTTATATAACTAAGAAATATGAAACTAGACTATCCTCTTCTGATACATAGTATACTTTGAGATATTCCCATGCCCTTACTAAAATTGGAGAAGATAGTCCTTTGCATGTTTATCTAATTTTATACTTCAGTCAATAGGGGATTAGAGACTAAGTTGTGAATTTTTTGTCTACTCTGTATTTTCTGGGATTTTTCTATTTTAGAGCTTCTGAGATCACAGTTGAAATAAAAGCTATACTTTTATGCCTAATCAAGCAGCTTCCTCATTTTTAGTTGGTGAAATATTTTTGGCACCCTTTTCTCAATCTGACCTTGCTGGGCTACTACTGCTGGGAGAGTGGCAGCTCCCTGAAGAAAAGGAGGAAAGCTCTGCTTTCAGTGGCTCTGAATGACCCTTTTGGTGCTGGAACCTCCTCATGAAGCAGTCAGAGAAAATCCAGGCAAACTCCCTATCAACCTGCAGGCCTTTGGATAAGCTCAAACAGTAGCCAAGAAGCCCCTGGGAAATGGGAGAAAGCTCTTTGGCAAGAAGTTACAAAGTCTCACCAATTTCTTCAGAAGCTTAGCAGAGGCTTAATGGATTATCTGAATGTTGTCACCTGGAATGGCACATTTCCAAAAGAGATTTACATTACCTGTGTTCTTGAGCCATTCACCTTCTCCTCTTCCAGACAGGTAATGGTACATCAGTGACACTGAGTTGGATTAAGTACATTGCTCAGTTAGACTGGGTAAGATGAAGCAAATAGAATGGGCCCTCCCAGTTTGCCACCAACTTTTTAAACTGCTTTTCACTGGGGATAATCAGGATTACCAAGATGTGTCTCTTTGTGCTAAAATTTTGGTGGTGTTTCTCTAGCACGTGGTTTTGCCATTCATAGTTTGGGCCATGGCAGATTTGAAGGTTCAGGCTAAATCTTTTGGGGCAGGAAGGCATGCAGAACTCACTTTTAAACTATGTTTATAGATGAGTAATCTTTGTTCATTGATACCTGTGTTGGTTGATGAGTAATCTTTGATTAGCACCAGCATCATTGACTCCTAATGAACATCATTGCCTTTCCCTAGGAATACAGGAGGATTTGTGTTGAATTCTAGCTGTTCTAGGCTCTATGCCTCCCCTAAATGGAGTTTGAGCATGTCCAGTCACTCTTTTTGAAACCCAAAATAGAATTACTGTCTTGTGTGTCGCTGAACCAGTAATTCCAGAAACACTTTCATTGCTCTTTTGCTCTAAGTTTTACACTCACTGCATTTTCTTTGAGGAGTATTTCTGAAAAATATTTAGTTGGCTTTTCCTCCAATCAGAAAGTGTTTGTTCTTGTTACATCTACCTGTTCAGGTGGATGGATATTACCTTGACCACTGGTCTGAATTTGCTACAAAACAGTGGCAGGGCTCTGAGAGCACTCCTTTTGAACACTGCAATTATGTGCTCTTCAGCACTTCTCTTAGCAGGACCCTGATCAATACAGTACTTCATAATTTCTCGAGTTCAACTCAGATTTAGAGAGGATGTCAGTATTAATGTGTTCAAATTATTCTCCGGAAGCGATCATGCTGTTAGTTCATTCACCAGCAACAAATCAGCTTGACCTGGACCAGGAAGCTGCCTCTCATCTTAAACCCTTATCATAATTTACTAAACTCTCTGCATTCATTGATGTTGCCTGTTCATACTACTGCTTTTCATCTTATCAGAGAAATCATTAACAGCTTCCTCTTCTCTGAGATTATGGTATGGTTTCTTAGAAGCCACATATCAGTCTAAGTTTTTTTGCTTCTATCACCTCCTTTCCCTAATTGAGCCTCTCTTTCCCCCACTAAAAAATAAATAAGTAAAAAGACCAGCAAGTCAGGAGGGCAAAATGCTGAGCATTAAATCCTGTGCTACTAAAGCTCTGGGATTAAGAGTTTTTTAACTGCTGAATTCTGGAAGATTTTTGAAACAAACTTTTGAAAGCGTATTAGTTTGGAAACAGAGAAATCAGTCCTTTGAAACATTTCTGCTGCACACATCTAATTATCTGTGTTTATTCCAAATGCTTTTAAGGTAGAAAAGAAGCTTAAAGATTCTTGGCAAATACATGCTACTTGGATAGAAACCCAAGAATTTTAACAGCTGTTTTCTGGAGAATGTCTTGGCTTTTCTTGTTCTTGGTGATTTATATCTGTATGGGCAGTTTGATGTCAGCTTTTGCTGATTTGTGGTCTTCAGTTTGGTTCTCTAAGGCAAGGTGGCTTTGCAAATGCTGGAGTCACTCCTGTCACTGCCAGGACAGTGGGACAGAGGAGGGGACAAGGGAAAGGAGCTCGGGGTACTTTACTATTGCTCATTTTTGGTCTTTTGAATAGAGTTCAGATTTTTTTATGGTTTGACATAACATGTTATTTAAATACATTAGAAGGATTGAGTTGCTGCATGTCTCCTAGGAGCACAGCCACTAATTTCAATTAAATTTGGAGGGGGTGGGAAGTGTCCAAAGGACAAATTCCTGCAGTTTTTGTGAAGGTAGATAACTGGCCACAGTTGCTCTCTTAACATCTCTTTCCCATCCCTCTTCTACACACTCCTCTAAATAAAAGCAAGGGCAGGATTTCAATTGTTGTTAGATGTTAGAGAATCCACACAGTTACAGAACAGTAATCCATGGAGAACCAAGCTTTATTGTTTCCACAGCTTGTGGAACTGCAGGAAAAGACAAACAGAAGGGAAGTCTAAGTGTGCAGCAGTCTCAGCTTGCCCAAACCCAACCAAGGGAGCTTTTACCAGTGTATCAGCATGGCAGCAAAGACTTCTAATTCTGTGGTTCCTGAAAATAATGTTCTGGTTCTGGAAGAAAATCTTCATCACAGTTTAAACTGGAGCAATTACATTCCCAGGAAAGGCAGCAGGAGGGACAGAAAAATGTGTTGTACCTTCTCAGAAATCCCCACAAAGCAGCTGTTCAGATGTAAGATCTCATTTGATGGCTCATGATGTGTTCTTGCAAATTCATTATTTTTAAAGTGGGATTGTGCCTGACTCTCCCAAAGCCACATAATCCATTTACTGCATTGACAGGGAGAAGTCTGTGTACCAATCACTGTTGTTGTTCTCTGGGTCACAAGGTGGTTCCACTGCTGCTTCTACACTTCTTATTTCTCTGCTTGGTGAGGGCAGAGGGCTTGCTGCACTCAGCCTCTTATCTTTGGGCAGCAGAATGGGAATGTACATTGATCATAAGAGAGAATATGATTTTATTGTATTTTATGCATATTGCGTAAATTGTTATGGATTGGTATTTTACTTCTAATTTAAGAAGCAACTTATTTGTATTAATTTTTGAAATTTGACAGTTAGTTGGGAGCAATGATTCATTTACTGGGGAAAAATTCAGCTCATTTGAGGTTTCAGGTTAAATTTGACACTTTCAAATCTGATTCTTCAGTGCAAACTGAGCTTTGTGCAGTGCTGATGGCAAATGGGAAATTATTTCTAGTTAGCTAATAAATATAACCATTGACAGTTTAAAAACAGAAAAGGAAACCTAACTTTTAAATAAGAGGAAATCCTGGTGAGACCTACAGCCTTATTAGACGTGTCTTTTAAGAATTAAAATGTGGGAATTATCTTAATGACGAACAGATTAATGGAAAAAAGCCATGTAGGATTCATTTCAGCCAACAATTTTTCATGTTATTGCTAATGTATTAATTCAGTAAGAAATTGTTATGTTTGTGCAATCCTGATAGCAAAGCTGGCATTAATGTGGCCTTTTGACTTCCATCAGAAGAAAAAGTGGAAGCCTAAGGACCACATGAATTTTCAGTAAGTGTCACAGTTTCAATGTGTAATTACAATGGCAAATTATGCAGAAAGGGACAGTGGGATTTTGTAAAACATCTTGTTTATGTGAAGGCCAGGGCTGTATCTCCTCCTAACAGTGAGACAGCAGCAGTGCACAGGATACAATGTAAAAGGCACATCTTTGGGATCAAAAGAACCCCAGAAATGATGGACCTAAAGGTCTGGTAGTCAGCAAATTATTTGTGGGGGATGTTCTGAGAGGTTGGTAAGAAAAGAGTTAAACAGTGAACTCAGAACTCACTGTAGGCTGCTGCTGGAAGGCACATCCAGCTTCCCTCCATCCCTCTGCCCTTGTTTGCCACACTTTGTGCTCTTGCCAACGTAGTCTGCAGCACCTAATGTTTCAAAGGACTGTATTCTAGAATTGTGAATGTTTTATTTTTCAACTGGAAATTTTTCTTAGAAGAGGAGGCCTGGGAAAAGATATGAAGTATCTCAGCCCCAAGTAGAGAAGTAGTTATTTAGAGGGAGTTTGCTGGTATACCTGACCCTGGTGACAGGAATGTAAAGAGGGGCACAGACTCCAGAACAAGGGAGGGTTGGGACAGGACAGGATGGAACCTTCATTAGCATCAGAGAAGGAAAAGAAGCAGAGAGGGAAGGTGGTCCCTGACAGGGAGGTGTCCCAGCTCTGGCTGAATCTGCAGTCCCTGAGCCACAGTCATGGAAAGAGGAGAGGAAACTGCTGGAGTCTCACTCTGCATGATCAGGGTTCTCACACTGCGTCTGTGAGAGAAACCAGGCTCCTAAAAATGCAAAGGAGAAGCTGGAAAGCTGGTTTCAGCATGGCCTGGCTATGTGGATGGAGACGTGGGGGTGGCCCTGGCACTCCAACTGCTGAGGAGCCACTGCTCTGTGAACTTCACCTGGTGCCTGGAGATACCTGGGTGGATGTCAAGACAGGCACAGATTTTGTCCTGAATAAAGGGAAAAGTCCAGAGAGGAGAGGCAGATTTGGAAAGACCTGAGAGCAACTGTAGCACTGAATTTATGTGGTAGTGAAAGGTTACCTGCATTGGTTATTGTCAGAGGTGTTTGTCAGGGTGGGGTATAACTACATCTTTGAATAAGAAAGGACCCCCATATACATATAATAGTAGGGAATGAAAAGTATCACCTAAAAAGATAATACTGATGCAAAACCTAATGTGTGTAAATACAGGCAGGTGGGAAGATAGGGATTTTGGGAGTGTTCTGGGGAGTATGGCTACACACGTGCATTTGTCTCGTGACTGGGCTTTTAGCCTCTGTAGAAGTACAGGTCTTTACATGTCTTTCTTCTGCCCCACGTGGTGTTTTTATTATTGAAGATATGTTTAAAAAAATTAGCTAGAAAATGGCACCACTGTTTAATAACTTTGAAGATTAGGGTATCTTGCAGTTCTTAATTATTTAAAGGTTTGATTCATCATGTGATCAGCCAAATTCTGTATTTAAAAAAATAATTACAGTTTAAGATTCCTGTTATAAACTTGGAGAGCTATGTCTGTTGGTATCTCACTGGAAAGATTAAGAGAACCTTCATTCTCAAATTTAAACAATAGTTTTTAATTAGCCCTCTGCCTCATGACTGCTGCCAGCTCTCCACAGGTAGCAGGAAAAACATTCTTCCATCTTGATGTGAGAAAGGAGATTTTAAGGCAATGCTTTTCTTGCTGTTCAGAGCTTTTCAGAGTGTTACATTAACCATAACTAGAGATGAAACACTGGTTGGTTGTGCCTCTGCCTGCTTTGCTCCTGTGAATCGTCAGCCAGATGCAGTGAGATAGAATTGCCCCTGTACCCCTGACTCTGGGCCTCGCTGCCTTGGGGAGATGTGTATCTCACAGCTCTCTTACAAGATATTTTATATATGCATAAGAATCAGACTTTCAAAGATGATCTTTGTTATCCAAACTAAAAGGATTAGTTGTGATTCAGTTTTTAGAAGATCCTCCCTGTGAAGTCCAGGAGAAGTGGGAAGTCCCTATAGGAACTGCTGCACACACAACCAGGCCAAGGCTCTTGGTGGAGCTCACTCAGACTGAGCTGCTCACTGAGGTCATGCAGAAATTTGGGCAGGATTTCTGTCCCATCCAGCCACCAGGCCCTCACAGTCACTCACTTGTTCCCCCACCAGCAGGATCGGAGAGAGAAATGGAAGGGTGAAAGCTGGAAAACTCGTGGGTTGAGACAAGGCTGGTTTAACAGGGAAAGCAAAAACTGCATGTACAATCAAAGGAAACCAAGGGATTCATTCAGCCTTCCCACAGGCAGGCACGTGTTCCTCACCTCCAGGATAGCAGGACCCCAACACAGGTAACAGTGACTTGGGAAGACAAATGGCATCACTCCAAATGTCCCCCCTTCCTCCCTCTTCCCTCCACTTTATAGACTATTTGTGATGCCATGGAATATCATGAGGTCTGGAGTATCCCTTGGGTTGGTTTGGGTTGCCTGTGTCCCCTCCCAACCTCCCAGGCACCCTCAGCCCCTCCCCGGCATTGCCATAGGAGGGGCAGGAAAGGCCTTGGCTCCGTGTGAGCTCAGCAGGAACACAAAGATCTCACCATTATCAACCTGTGTTCAGCACAAACCAGAACACAGCCCCATACCAGCCCCTGTGAAGGAAATTAACTCTATCCCAGCTGAAACCGGGACTGTCTCTTACTCTATTTTCTGATACCCAGAAGGATTTCAGCTGGCATCAATACCAGTATATTGTCAAAGGCTGGGTGCTGTGAGAGCTTGATGTTAATCTCAAACAAGAAAATATAACAGGAAAATGATTTTTATCTTTGTCATGTGAGAGAATGATTTGAACTGGGTTTAGAGGATGTGAGAAAGGAAATTGAAACACTTTTCAAGGTCACATTGGAGCTTGGAAGCTCCGCAGGCTTTCTCACCATGTCATTGATGCAGGCAGCCCTTGGTGATCCAGGGCCTCTGCAAAGCTCATGCATGAGCTTGTACATCATCTCTGTACATGTTCTGTACAGAATATTCTGCAATTAGCAGTGCACTGACCTTTCACTGGTCAGAGTGACAGTCCATGGACAACACATGTGCCATAGCTGAGACAGACAAAGAACTGGAACTTAGGACATACACTTGACTGAAAATCACCTGCTGGTATAAGGCAGGCCTGTGAGAGGAAACAACAGGAAATGAGCTGCTGTGGGTGGTACTGCAGTGTTCTTGAGTTTCTAATTGTGCCAGTTGAATTTTCTTGAGGTTCTCACTCTGTGAATAACTAATTGGCATTTTAGATGTTTAGTTCTTTTCTGTGCTTATGGTTTGTATCTAATACTTATCACCAAAAACTGGTGGACCACCTGCATCCAGAGAAATGACAATGACAATGTCACAGGCTTAGTCTGATGGCTAATTAGAAATAACCTGGCCCCAGGATTTCATGAAGTCTACTGAAGCTGAAAGTGGATACCCAGATTTTTGTTTACTCGTCAAATCCATTGCTTCTTATTAGAGATTTCACTCACAACATGTAACAGAAATGTAAATTAAATGATGTTTTCTGTATGTTCCTATAGATGATTTTACAACTAAGTTGGACCTGCTTAAATTAGACATTTAATGATATTTACAAGTGATTTCCCCCTTTATGACTGAAATGAAGATTTTTCATACTTCATGATTTGTGTGCACTTAAACAGGAATATGAGAGTTACATCTTGGTGCTCAATGTGTCATTTGTTTGTTTTTTCCATTGGTAGTGAGTCTTAGCCCACGCTGGATTTCCCAGTAATTCCCTTTGTGGATATAAGGCCTCTGTGTTTATTTGTTAATTTTTTTTGGAGTATGTGGTGTGTTCCTGTGAGCCATGGTTATTAATTGACAGATGAGTTACACTATGATGGCACTTAAAATGCACAACGTGTATTTCTGAAAGCAGTCGTTGCTATAGCAACTTTCTAGTAGGTCACTGGCAGTGTTGTGTGAGTGTGTGTGTATGATTTGGCTGTTAATGCAGACTAATACTGGTAGAAAAATGAGAAATGGGAGAGTCAGAAAGAAGGTAGCCCTTCCCCCCTCCCTGTCCTCTCCCCTCAAAACAGCACAAGAGAATTTTGTGGAGAAAATGCTTACTTAGGATATCGCGTGTATTGGCAAGGAACTGGCTATCATCTGCTATAATTAGATGCTTTCTTTTTATTTATGCAAAGATTATTAAAAAGCCTCCAAACGGCCTTAATCTGACTCTGCTTTTTCTTCGACATCTTTAGAGTTTGGTTAGGAAAGGACTCCATACTCAGTTGATCCAAAAGTAATGTGTTGTATTTATTGAGCATTAACACCTATTTTTGAAGTATATCTCTAGTATGCACTGGAATTTTGAGAAATTGGGGGGGTTTCCCCTCTTTTTATAAGATCTTTCAGCAAGGTACAATGTATTTCAGTAGCAATTTAGGCAAATGGAGATCTCCTGGTCCTGTTCTCTCCTGATTGTTCCTGTCTCTTCCCTAGCCCTGGTCCTGTGCTCAAGCAAACAAGGGATGAGCCAGTTCAGGGAGCTGATCCAAATACAAACAACTGGAAAACAGTTTTCAAAATTGCTAGATGATTTCCTGGATTGTACAATGGGCAGAAAGCCAAGTGCCAGTACAGCCATAGGAGGGAGGAGGCTGATGTTCAGGGCAGTGGCCATGAATGGTAGTGACTGGCATTCCCAGACGTTCATTCAGATGTTATTTTCCGGTGACTCTGCTTTTGGTTTTGCTCTGAAACTTAGCCAAAAGTGCTGTGCAGAGGACTCTGTCCCAAATTCTTTGCATTTGTATTTTTCTCTGAAATAGCTCTCTAATAGTGTCTCCTGTTTTTTTTTTTTAATTTTTTAATTTTTACTGCTCTGATTAGAGAGCGTTCATATATTTCTTTTAAAGTGATCAACCTATAGCTAGGCCATTATTTTGAGTCTTGAATTAACACTGCCTTATGGTAATAGAAAATGAATGACTTACGGGAGCACGTTCTGGATGGTGATAAATGACAATATGTAATGTGTAGGAAGTGTACTATGACACTGTAATCGAATAGATTTTTCTCAAGTTATAGTGTGGAGTGTTTAATGTGGACTTTGTTATGTGTTGCCTCTTCTGTTCTACAAAAGCCATTAAGAAACTGTGCTGTGTTTTCAGTTGAATCAATATGGTAGAATTGCTTTGCTGCCTGGATGGGAGCAGGGAGGGATTGTGGCAGGGAGGGCAGGAGGACTGGATCTGCTTGCTCCCTTCTTTTCCAGTGTCCCCTGTGTGTCTCCATTCACTGGTTTACTGGGAGTATCCAAGCTGCTTTACAAAAAAAAGGAGTAGGAACATGTGGTCAGGAGAAGGAGGAAAAAGCAGGGACTGCATTTTAAACAACAGCAACCAATCATATTGGTTCAACCATTGTATGAAACCTCATCCCAAAAGCCTATTGAAAAAGAAAATATCTGTTCCATGTCGGTTTGTTGTTGGGTTTTTTATTATTATTCTCTGATATGTAGTAATATTCTCTGTGTTTTGAGAACTTGATTTGTGGCAGTGCTAAGTGTTGGTATAACCCCTGGAAAAAAAACTTCCGTGATACTTTTAAAGTATTCAAATCATTACTGAATGCTTTATTAGATGTACTTGTGTACACTGTGTGCTCTGGAAAAGCTTGCTCCAACTTTGCCTCAAGGATGAAGGCAATGCTTATAGATTGATATTTACATTTATTTGAATTATTTGTAGGGAAATGGAGGTAGGACCAGGTACAAGAAAAATGAAAACTTGTGTCTTCCTTGTATTTTCTATAAGGATTGTTCCTAGAGGAAATGTTGCCTTAGTTAACTCCTGGGGTTACAATTTTTAGCTAGAATTTGCTCTTGAGAATCTCATGGGAGTTGAGAATCTGTTTAAGGAAAGGCTTCGAAATACTCTCACTCTTGCTCTTACAGCTTGACAGTTTCAAATATCAGTTACTGGAAGTATTTTCATTTTATGTAACTGTGTAAGATACTGAAAATCATCTGCCTGCCTTTCTGAAGTGCAGAAGAATGTATTTGCAAATTCTTCAACATTTAAAGCTGTGTGGTCTGTTCTGTTCTCTAGAAAAACAAAAGCCAAGGTGTCTTACAGGGGGAAGTATCCTCTTGTGTGGATCAGCTGCTGGAATTTCCCCCCTCACTGGAGAGCCTCAGCTTCTCTTTTCTGGAGCTTCTGTTAAGTTTCACTCAGTCTTACCACCAGGGCCGAGAGAACTGTGCTTTCTCTATTTCTAGTGTCTTATATTTGATGGTAGAAGACAATTCTCTTCTAGTCTCAAGGTTTTCTTTTCTCATCTGTTAATTTTTCTTTTTTCTTAGTCTGCCATTCCCAGGGCAGAGATTTGTAAGCCTGTGTGTGTAAGCAGAAGGTTGGTACTGTTGGAGACCATCACTGTAGCTTAGCAGAGAATTTTGTGAGTAGCTGTTCTTAAGTTCCAAATGTTGCAGACTGTGCTCTGAACACTGACCTTAACTTTACCACTCTGTCCTGAATGGAGCTTTGACCTTGCACAGACACAAACCAGGCAGATGCCTCTAAACCCCAGCACATTTCTAAACAAGTTTTGGTTGTATTAAGATGGCCTCTGGATCCCATGTTTGTCCCGTTCTTGAGTCCTTCAGAGACGTTGGTTTGTGGCTCTTGATTTCATCTGTTAGCCTGCTATCTGTGAGGTAGCTCACTGCAGCTACTCTGCATTTCTTCTGGTGATTAATCCTTGGATTCTTTCTTCAATTCACAGTTAAGGTTAGCTATTTTTGGGTATCAGGTAGGGGAGAGGTTTGATACCTTATTTATTTTCTATGGGAGGGTAAAGGGTTTAGGTTGATGGCAAAGCCCATGTTCCAGTTTTCCAGTACCACAGAGTTTCCTCTCTGTTTGGGTATCTTTAGAAAAATAAAGCACTCTGGCAGTTCATACTGGAATTGATGATAGCTTCATTACCAACATCATGGGGAGCCTTCATCTGATGGCAGCCTTTCCAAGGGAGGCAAAATCTTCCTTCTGTCTCTTTTTACGTGGTCCATTTCGGCTAAGCTTTATCTAAGCTATTTCATTAGGCTGAAGACTGCTGCATTAGTCCAATCAATTGTTTTTGTAAATATTTCCCAGATCAAAAACTTCTTCCTTGTCTAGGGGGAAGGACTGCTGTTGGTGTTACCGGGAGAAAGTATTTTTGGCTAGGCTTTAAAGTTGGGAGCACAAAAATGAGTGGTGCTTGCTCAAACACTGTCACACTAATTCCAGTTTTTGTCATCTGCTTGTCAAATAACTCTTCAGAAGCAAAAAGAGGTGTTCCTGTGTTTCTGTAAGCAATGCAAGATACAGTTATAAAAGAAATCATCAGTGTTTGCAATTTAGAGTATCCAAGTAAAATAGTGATAGCTTTGAAGTTTGGGTTGTCACTATGCCTTCAAAGAAAAGTACTTGTATTGAGTCAGGAGGGAAAACACGCAAAGGGCAGTGAGGAAGATGGAGGGAAATTGGCTGTTGTGTGATCAGTGCAGTTAGCAAAGCACATTTTGGTGATCCTGCTCTGTGCTGCTCTGCAGTAAATCCACAGTTCACCTGTGTCCTTGTGCTCTACACCTCTATTACAGCACCTCAGCACCTTCCCTGGGCTGGGCTGGCCAGGGCACGTGGGCTCAGAGCTGTGTGTCTGATAGAAGGACAAAACTGTGTCTGATAAACAGGACAAAAGCAGCTCTGCAGAACCTGGTCCCCCCCTCCACCTGCACCAGAACACTGGGCTCAGCCAGTGCCTCCTTTCAAAAATCCCCTTTTGAAGCCTGTCCTTCTGTCAGGCCTGTTGGTGTTTGGCAGCACAGCCAGAAATTGTCAGGAGATGGAGGGCAGGCAGCCTGGTTGGATTTGAAGGCCTTAAGAAAGCAAACTGAATTAGCTTCTTGGCTAGGTCATACACTGGTTTCTGTGTTCTTGCCTCTCCTCCTTGTATTTCTGATAATGCTTGTTTGGTTTGTCAGTTTGTCAGTTTGGAACTGGCCTTGCAGCTGGTTCCACACAATGTGATCAACATCTTCCATCTGTACACTCATCATTCCTGTACGTGGAACAATGAAAAAGCAATGGAAGAGATATTGAGGGTTTTTTCAAACATTTTTTTCCCCGAGAAAGTTTCACTTTTAATGGGTTTATTGTGCTATGCAAGACATTTTTAAATAACAAAGAGCAAGCAGTTTTGCCCCCCTAGCTAGGCTTCCTAGGGTTTTTGACTAACCAAAATTCATTTCTGAATGATAAAAGTTTTTTTTCAGGATTATTTACTGAGCTAAAATAAATCTTTTTCCCAGGTGCTAATTTGTCTTTCCCCTACTGATATTTGCTTTTTGGCCTATTGCAGAACTGTTACCAGTTGTACATAGTACTTGATAGTAACTTAGTTCTTATTTCTTATTATTTCATTGATTTCTTGTGATTTCTGTGTTAGGGAGGTTGTTAAGAAATGGTGGTGTGTAGCCATCCCTATTTTAGTTTATATTTTATTTCTTGAGTCCTTGGATTCTTTTTCTCCCTGGTCATGTCTCAATCTCCATCAGGAAAGGCTTGTAAGTACAGGTAATGTTTTTTTTTTATGTTGGTTGACATTGCTATGGAAAAGTAGGCAAGCTCCTCAATCACATTGCTTTAGACTGAAACAAAACCACAATCCTCAAGCTCAGTACAGGTAGAAAGCAATTCATTGCTGTGAGCTCTGCTGAGGTGTGGGGAGGTATTGCCTGTGGGGCAGAGAGGTGACTTAGAGGGATGGAGCAAACTAGTGGGTGATAAAGCCACTTTCCCTTGAGTCTATTATTTAAAATGAATGTGAATCTTTATTTTCCAGCTGTGCACCTTCCTAAGTGTTTCAAATCAGGAGTGTGAACTTAGGAGTGGAATGGTTTTGTTCTGGGAAATATTCTTCTGGCAAATCATCATTTCCTTGTTCGTACTGTTGCTGTTCACTTGTGTAGTGTTGGAGAAGCCATTGGGCTTTGGGGAATTGTGTTAGCCTGTGGATTTAGGTTTGAATTTTGGTTGCAGTATGAGGTCACCTGGGAAACATGCTTGCAAGGCTTTTTATTTCTAGCTCCAGCATGGTTGTGTGTGTCCACTGAAAAAATGTGCTTTTCCTCATGAATTTCTTGTGGTGGTCAGGTTGTTTAAAGACGGATGTGAAGAATTTTTTTAATGTATGCTTTTGCAGTGAAGGTTGTGACTGTACTGCTGCTACAGGTCAAAAGCTGTGCCATGTGTACTAATGGAGGACGTACCATTGGTGAGGTTTGTTCAGCAATGTTGTCAAGTTTTTGTGTGAGGGAGTCTTTGGGAAGGTTCTCTTGGCTCAGTGCAGGTGCAGCACTGAGCACTCACAGCACACGCCCAGGCTCTTGGGGCACTGCCTCCTCTTTATGGCTTGAGTTTCACATTGTTGGTTTTGTGACAGGAGATATTGGCCTGGTGGACAGAAAAGCATTCTTAGTGTGGGCTTTGGGAATGGTCTGATAGATGTGTTTGTTTGGTGTCACACTTTGGATGGCTTTGAAAGTGTATGAGTTTTCAGGGGAAAAATACATGTCATCTGTATGATTCAGAAGAAGAGTAGGCTTGGTTGTACCTTTATAACCTTTGTTGAAGTAAGCCCATGAGGATTTCAGTCTGTCCACTGCCTTTAGACTGGGGCAGTATCAGGTTAGGATGAATTGGGGCTATTTAGCAGCGTGTGGACTCTGGACTTACTGTTCTTTTAAATTCTTGAGGCAAAATGTGGTCCATGGGAAACTGGTGATCTGACTTAGTGAGCTTGTGGTAGCACTGGTGGTTTGATGGAGGGATGGTTTAAATTGTGTAGTTTATAGATGCAGTGCAGTTTGTCTTGTAACCAGCTCACTGCATGGTGAAGCAGGGAATACTCTAATGTGTTCTGATGGGTTTTTTTCCATCTGGTCTCCTTGGATTAAGGATCTGCACAGCCTCTTGGTCTTGGGGAACACATAAGAAAATTTCTGGTAGAGGAGGATACAGTTGATTCATTTAGTAGGAGGAGAATTTGAAGCAAGTTTTAATGAAGAAGAACCAAGTTAGAGTTGCCTAATAGCTTGTTTTGCTATTGACAGGGTTTACTCACAGCTTTTTCTTTGGTGTCTGGAACAGGGTGGGATATAGGGCTTGGGTGTTGTTTTCCTTGAAAGGCTGCAGGTTGTGGATTGGTTCAGAAGAGGGATTCTTGTGGTACAAGATGTAGGTGGAGCATGTCTGGTTTGATATGAGGTTGAATTTTGTCAAGAAGTTGTTGGGGTTGGGAAGTAGAGGTTGATTCTGTAATTTTTATGTCTATATATAATGATCTTTTTTTGATAACCTAATCTTTTATGGTCTACCTCTGCTCCCTTTTTTTGGCTCTCGTTCAGTTTTCACAAACTTTTAGAAGGAGCTTTTCAGGTGTTTATAATTTAAGTTTTCTGGCTAGTGGATATGGAAAGGATATCAAAATTACTCCTTCTGTGGTACATCCATATATTCTGTCAGTAGTCCCACAGAATGCCAAGAAACAAAAGTCAAAAAATCTGTGCTACCATGACCTCTTTTGAGAAGTTTCTTCTGTGCTAAAGCAAATGGGATTTTTTAAAAAATCATTTACAGATTTACTTGGGCTAAAAATAATTAACAATGGAAGAAAAATGGCTTTCTTCTATTTTCTGTTGAAATTTATTCCTGTTTAAATGAAAAGCATCAGTGGAACCCTTGTCCACTTAATGCTAGTAAAAAATGGTTATTAAAAGCAAGGGTATTTAGACTGCCTCACTGCAGAGAGATAGCATTATGCTCCTTATAAAATGCTTATTGGGTATTTACTAATCCCTTTTTAAAATGCAACATCACTTCTGAGCAGCTTGAAACATGAAGTATTTGATAATTTTAAAATATCCACAGACCCTCGTGTACACATAAAGATGATATTTGAGTGAATAGGGAGCTGTAGTGGAACAGTTGCCAATTGGCTGCATCAGGTTGAGGGTTAAGCTGAGCCTCCAACCTGTTGTTAGCCAGGCAGTAGTACAGGAATCCATGGGGTTTTGTCATTGGACAATTCAATTCCCTGAACTCAAAAAAACTGGTACACCAGGATCTTCCAGTTCCTGAACTGATAGCATTGAAAGACTCTTAGCCTAAAACTTTGTCAGGCTTATCTCTGGAGTAGGTGTGACTATTGAGGAGAGGCTTTCAGTGCCTCAGTCACTCTGAGATAATGCCCGGAAATCTTTGCTGTTAGGGGGTCTTGGGTCGGGACATCTTTGCAAGGCTGTGGATCTTGACAGGTCTGGCAATGAAGGAATTGATGGAGCTGCTCCTCTAAAGCTCAGTCAGAGATGTTGGCTTCCTGAAGGACCAGTTTTCAGTGATGGGAATGCTTTAAAAAAGTCCTCAACACCACCTCCTTCCTTTGAAGAACCACTATGCGTTTGTGTTCTTTTGAGGAGAGTATTAAAGGTGCCTATCAGCAAATTGGTGGAATATTACACATTTTCTTCTAGTTGATACATACAAGTCTCTGTATTAACCATTAAATATCCTTTCTCTTAGCAGCTTAGTTAGTGTTTTAGTGACCTTATTTTCATCTAGCTTTTGTGCACTTCCCCCGTAAGTTCAAGTGAGTACCAGAATCAGTCATTTCCCAGAGTTTTTAATTTATATGTTCAAAATGCTTATTTTCTTTTATAAACTGGAAAAAGTGTTCTGCAGTTCCTTTTGGCTTTCCTACTCAGAGTCCCCCATATGAGGAGAAAAGAAGAGACAAAGAGAACAAAAACGTGAACCATTCTGAGAGTTTTGTCCTTTATTCCAGCATTCTGCGCGTCAGGCTTTGCTTCCTTTTTGTGAAAATTGGTTTTATTGTTGGCAATTTTCCAGATGCAATGAATAATAGAACACCAGATGTCCACTGCTGAGAAAAATTACAGATGAGTAAACACTTTTCTGAGGTAGCATAAAAATCTATTAATGGTGCTTCTGGTGTGCCTGCAGACAGTGTGAGCTCCTGGCCTGCTGTGCTTTGTGCTGCACAGAGACAAATATCTAAAGCCTCTGTGGCCCTCTGCATGTCTGACTGTACCAGGCATTCCTGCCTTCCTCTAGATGTGGATTGTTTTCTAGCAATGAACACTCACTGCAGTGCTCGAGTGTGAATTTAATCACTGGATTTAGTTTTAATTATTGTCACACATGGGTTCCATTGAAGGTAAAAGTCCAGAAACATTAGAAGAGACAGGGGTAAGAAAGGGTGTGGGCTTGTCCCCAGCCTTTCCCTCCAGCAGGCACAGTTCAGGCCATGTTTTCAGGCCCAAAGGCTGTGTCCCAAAAGCCTTGTCTGGTTTTTCCCAGCTGTTTCAAGCTACTCAGAATAAGCTTTCTCCACAGGCTTTGCCTGTTGCACCTGACAAACATGACCCATCTACTTGGGAAAAGCAAAAATATTCAGTGGTGGGTAATTCACATTTGATTTGAGAGAGTTTCAGTACTGGAGAGCTTCAATAGTCCTTACCTGGTTTGTATGTGTCTTACCTGAGTTTTCCTTGCTGCAGTAAAACCCGTTGCTTGTGTGTTCCCACTGAGAAAGACTATTTATTCCCCCTCTCCATTGCCTTTGCAGCAGTTTTTACACACGAGAGAAGAAGTCATTCTCTTTCAGTCTGGTCTGTGTCCAGCTGTACTCTCCTGTTGCTTTCCTGTGCACAGGTGTTCTAGAGCCTCCTGGAACACTGGCTTGGCCCACTAAAATCAAGGGTGCAAAACTTCAAGAAGCTTTAGGTCGTATTAGTGAGCTGGGTAAGCATTAGCTGGGCAGGATGGTCCTTTTGGGGGAAGCGTTTAATTACCTTGATAACTTTAATTGTCTTGATAACTCACACTTATACTGTCCCTTTCATTATTCAGTCTTTTGCAAGTTTTTATTGATTGCTCAGTGTTCTGTTTGGAGGATGACTTGACTCCGCAGTTTCTACAATAAGCAAAATCTCTCTCAACTTAAAACTTTTTCCATGGGCTTTTTTTATGATTTTCAATGCTCTTGCATAATCTTAAAAAGACAATTGAGTTTATCTTCTCAAGACTCCTAAGTTTTGGAAATACAAGTGCAGAGAAACAGAAGGCTTCGAGTGTCCATCTATTCATTCTCACTCACAGCCTGAGGACAGTAAAAGTAACTTTGTAGAACCGTTTTTGTTTTGTGTATTTTATGTTCAGAGCAGATAGGCACGAGGCTGGTAGGTAGGTGATGTTATCATAATGGACAGATGGGGAGGAGCAAGTAGTTAATTTAGACCTTAATCATCCAGATATTGGACTAACACTAGAATTCAGTGCCTTAACTTTTAGTCTTATGCAATCAGCCCATAATTATTTGCTCTATGAGTGACGGAGTGCCTGTAGCCCCCAGTGATCTCGGTCACAGTTATGAATGCTCAGTGCTGCAGAAAATCAGGTCAAGTGTCTCATGGAGTGCCCACAGAGGAAGGAGCAGTTATGTCTGAAGAGTCTGTAAGAATAACAAAAGGAAAGCAAGCTTGTTTTCATATGCTCAATCCATCAAATTTATGCTTATTTTAAAAAGAATTATAATTACAAGTTGAAATTATAACATTTCTGTTCTTGAGCAAACCAGATCTACAGGCAATTGTTTGCATGAAGCATTGATTAGTATTTTTAACAGTAGCCATCCTAGGCATTATAAGAAAGCAGTATATGTTAATATATTTAAAAGCTATCGGACTGAACACTGGAGATCAAACAGTTGTCTGAGAGATGTGTGACACTTAAATTAATTCTGCAATTACAGCCATGGTTAAAAGATTGTATCAGCTTTCCTGTGTGATCTTGGTGTCAGTGCCTTGGCACGGACCTGCACAGTACAGGAATTAGCTGCCTCCTTCTGGAAATGGTAGCAGAAGATACAGAAAAACTGATTGGTTTTGGCAGTTCACACATTTTTAGAGACAGAAAACTAAATATAGAAGTGTGGTAGTATGACTCGGATGTTTTTGTCACGAAAAGATTTTATTCCCAGCTCTGGAAGAAGTGATTTGTGTAGCCTTTCAGTACAAGGTCTTGCGTTTGGAATGTCGAAGAGCACAGAATAATATCGCACGCTATGATGTTGACACTTCAGATGATTTTTCTGGCTGACTGGGCAGGACCTGTCTAGGCTAAAAGCATTTGGTGAGAGGAAGCAGCAACAGCTGTTTTGCCTGTAGAGTCAGTTCTGCATGTTGGTGCAACTGAGGAGACAACTGCAATTGAAGACGATTTAAATGGACAGCTAGGAGTTGCTCTAGATAGTTCTTGATCCCAGAGGTATGGTAAAATATCTGGTGATACCTGTAAAGAATGGAAGAAAAGAAACTTCAGTCAATGATAAGAAACATCTGCTAAATACCCCAGTTTTGTGTACAAGTCTCTGTGTGGTTCTTGGCCATGCATTTTATTGAGCTTCACGTGATTCCTGTGTGTCTAGTGCTCCAGTCTGCCCAGGTCCCTCTGAACAGCAGCACAAACATCTGGTGTGTCAACAGCTCTCCCAGGGCTTTGGGTTTGACATTGACGTGCCTTGAAGGCTGGGAACAGCAGGTTCTACTGGAATGGCAAACAAGAACAGCAGAGGCACGCTGGAGAAGGATGTGGGGTACTACTAATAATATATCCAGGACGATTTTGATGGGTGTAAGAAGTGAAGCATTGCCATCCTGTGCTAGCCTATTTGATGCTGGTATTTCCTCCTTCTGTCATGGTTTGACTGGATTAGGAATGCTGCAGACCACATAGAGAGCTCGCTATGCACCAGAAGCAGTGAGGAACTCACTAGTTCTCAGTGATGATTTTTCTATCACTTGAACTTTCAGTTTTGGTTTAAGTACTTATTAGAATGTGACAGAGTGAAATATATATTGTGCTCAGAACTTCAATGAAATTATTTTAAAGATGGGCTGAATGAGCATTATACCTTACTTGGCCTTAAATGATGCTATGTGCTTTCAAAATCAGAGCTGGGAGTGGTGATCTAATTTGGCTTTCACTTAAGTGACTATGGGAGCAACATTAATTGATATGTTTCACGTTCCAAATCTGTAGCAGAAATAAAGCTTATGCTTATAGAAATATTTAATCCAGAGCAAACAAAAATTCCTGAGTGATGCAGAACACATCATGGCATTTGGTAAATTTGTTACAAGGTTAGTTCCTGATGACTATATTTCTATTTTTGCAGGATTTAGAATTCACATTTGCAATTTCTAGATCCTGTTTTCACTTTGCAGATGGGTAGCTGGGCAGAAAGGGTTTCTGTGGTGTGCCCAAGACATTGGATAAAGCAGTGAAGGCTAGAATTGATCTGCCTGCATCTGATCCTCTTTTCTCTCTCACCTGGTTGATGGAAGCTTTGCCTGGGTGTACAGTGCAGGATTGTTGTTTGTGCTGATGCCTTTTCCTGTGTCACTTGCAGGCATATTGAGGGGACAGATCTTGTCTCTAATCTATGAAAAACTAGAGTTTTCCATGTTTTGTTTTCTGTGCTGTGCAGGGACATGGCACAGCATCGTGTACTCCAGCAGGGAGCACCGAGGGAGAGAGCAGAGTCATTAGAAATGGGAAATGAAGGAAGGGGGTAAAGGCATTACCAGTTAATTGTAGAAGACATTGCTTCATTTGTGTGAGCCATTGTTTGAATGTATTTCACACTTGGAAGGGATAAGGTGACTTGGTCAACAAGGAAAGGATTTTCTATTAGAAGTCAGCCTAATGCCTGTTACTGTTTGTTTTGGACATCTTCTAGGCAAAGGAATCAATACTGTAGTAACTGCTAGATTTAGTAGTTGATTTTCTTTGTTATTTAAGTTTTGGGTTCAACTTTATAAGATGTAGGTACCTAGTCCATAATAGAGTTAATAGAACTTGATTTGGTTCTGTTGCTATCAGAGAGTTGTTTGGAATGTTATATAATGCAGGATGTTGTTAATCTTTTAATTTGTCTGGGTTTTGGCTAAAATGGGTGGATTACTTCAGCATCGAAGAGGCAAACAATCTAAGGACTGCAAAAAAATGTGGGTAGCTTTGTGTGTTAGTAAAAACTACAGGAAGTATTTGTGGAATGCACGTATTGGATTCATCATTGTAAAATCCTACAGTCTTTAAAACTGAGCTCATAATGAGATCATTATTGAATAAACTAAATTTATTATAAACTACAATAAACCAAACAATCAACTAGAAAATACGTTTTTTAAAAAGGCAGTTTTGTATCGTGGTCGTTACGTCTGCCTTGATTATTGTGCATGCTTGGAAAACAGGCAAAAATGGGAAACATTTACTTGTTTCCCGTTGTATGTTTGAACTAAATGGTGTCTCCTACTGCCTGCTTTATATTCTCCTATAGGTAATTTTAACTGGACCAGCATAAATTTATGTCATCTTAAAATACAGAGGTGCAAGTTCAAAAAGCTGTGAAGGTACGAAGGTCATTATAATTGGGACTGAATGAAAACATCAGACTTTTTTTTCTAAACTAAAATAGAAGCAGTTGACTGCATGTTAAAGGACTGTATTGTGTTTATTATGGTTTAAATAACCCCAAATGCCAAAGTATGAAGTTGTCCTCCCCCTGTTCTGTTCTCCAGGACAAGTGACAAAATGGTTATGTGTCTCAAGCTTTCAGGACTTTTTTATCAATGACTTTGTTCTCAGGCAGAAGGAGAGAAAGAGGCAGAGTTTGATTTTCCTGGTTATGAGAACATAATCTTTCAGAAACGGGTATTTCTTTTATTAAAACCAGAAAAACACAAAGGTTCATGTTTGTAGTCCATAAGGATCAGTGAATTTTCCACAGTTGTCAAACAGTTCTTGTATTTTGTCACACGCTGGCTATATTAATACAAGACTGTTGAGGGGTAACTTTGTCTTCTTCTGGTGGTCCAGTCTGAACTTTACCATGGAGGGGTGGTTTCTTCCAGGCCTGTTTTGCAGTTTCCTGTTTCGCAGAAGGACAAGGAGAAAACAGCACAGGCCCTTGCAGTTCCCCTGGTGTCAGGTTTTCTGCCCTTAGCGCTGTGGGTCCAGCTGCCTTGGTCCTCTCTTCTGCTTCTGGCTCTTTATGCCCTTCACTCCACACCGCTAAGTCAGGACTTTGCTTTTCAAATAAGTTCTCTCTGAGCAAGTATCCTTTTTGTGGTGTGTGAGAGCACTTCCCTAGAGCAGCTGAATGCTGCTGATTACTACATCTGAGCATGCATAGCCAACAGTTGGGAAGGGTGATTAGGTTGAAAAGGAAAATTAAAAAAAGAAATCCCACATAGCAGTTGTGCAGGATGCCTTAAACGTCTGTGGAAGATACCTCACATGGAGCACACATAAATTTCCTTGAAAGCTTCTGTGGAAAGCTTTTCTGGAAAGTAAGATTGCTATGAATCCTGCTAGAATTAGATACTCTGGAGATCTAAGATGGATAGGTTTCCTTTGAGGTCCAGCTAGCATAAGTACGTGTGTGTGTATGTACGTGCTTGTGCGAGTACAAAAAAATACTTTCTTCTTCAGTCTTGTTCCAGTTGTAGTGAACTTCTCCATTTCAGAGATCTGAACATTGACTTTATTTTTTCATATAGGAAGTCAACTCAGAACTTAATTCAATCTAATGCTGTGTTTATGATAAATTTTTATCAGTGTCTGAAGTGGTTGCTTTATCGATGCTTTATCGATGCTTTATCGGTGCTTTGTCGATGGCACATGTCATTGCCCTGTTAGGAGCAATCACATCCTTTGAAACACAGTAATGAGCAGTGTCTCTAAAGAAGAAATGCTTATGGAAATAGCACAAATAGCATATATGACATTTTTGTTCAAGGAGAACTCAGACTAACTTCTGTCTCATAGTGAAACTGGAGAGCTTTTACACCAGCCTGGAGTATTGGCCCCTTTACACCATTAATGCTAGAGTGATGGTTTTAGCTCCAAATAAACTTTTTGTTTGTTAACATGTGTTTTGCAACAAAATGGCTTGCTAATTATATGGTATAAAAATATTAATTTCACGATAAGGCAGTGTAAATAAAACTGTAAATAGCACAAAGTAGTAAGTACTGGAAGAACTAGTTGTATGCAACTGTGAGTCTAATTGGAACTGTAATATGAAGAGGCAAAAATGTTTGTTCATTCTGTACAGTTTGGTAAATAAACACTGATGTGTGTAGTAGTAGAATGGAAATTGTACTTTATATGCTGTACTGTTTTGTTTGGAAGGGTGCACTTTGATTTAGATCCTCCATTTGGTGCAGGTTCCATTACCTCTTCCTGGCTAGATTTTCTTCCTGCCTTGTGCAAAGCTACAGAGCACAGGGAAAAAAAAAGCTCATAGAGAGGAAATTAAGTATTTAAATAAAAGAGTTTGAACATATCCCATGTTTTAAAAATACACAGTTGAGTCCTTGGTATTCCTTGCCATTGCTGAACTGCAGTGCTCCATGCAGCTCTTCATATTACCCCAGAACCTGTAAGAGGGGAGACTGGAACAAATCTACTTATTTTCTCCAGAACTGCCATTTTCTGGAAGACTAGAATGGCAGTTCTGTGTTTTATTACAGTGAGGATTATTGAATCTGTCACATTGTGCCATTATTTAATGGTAAAGTCACATCTGCTGCCATTAGTCAGCTCCTTGATTAGTCTTTTGGGGAGAGAATTGTTGCTAGTGGGTGTAGTGACACCACAGATGCAGTCTACTTTATTATTTAAACTTACAACTTCCGTTTCATTAAGTTAAAATACCTTCTGCTGCCGTTAGACCCTTGCACAGCTTCTGACTATTCTGTGAAATTCAGTCACACAAAGCTGTGAGTCAGAGGGTCTGATTGAATAGGTGTAGTGCCATTTAAACACACATGTATGTGGTAAACAAGTATGGGAGGTAATGCAGAACATTTCTTTTTAAATTTTCCTTTAATTGCACAAAGCTACCTAAAAAGAAATGTGAAAACTGAATGGAAGAATATGATTAACCTGTTTTGGGGTCATCCATTCTGAATTTCTTGTGGTTTAATGATGCTACTTCAAAATTGACCTTTTTTGTTGACAGCATGTTTTATTCAATGTATTGCTACTTTGGAGTCACATCTAAAATTTTTTTTTCTCTCTCTTGCAGACTGGACTTTGACATTCTTTTCATGAAAGAGATTTCCAAGTAGTTGTCTTAAAATAACTTTGAGAAGAAGTTCTATGTAGCTCTTACTTCCCAGAGTGCTGCAAAAATGATTACTTCAGATTTGCCAGTACTACAGTGAGTATACACTTCTCTCTACATTTGAAATCTTGGCTTTTGGAAAAGTTGAAGGAAACAGAGAGGTGATTGTGAAGATAAAGCACAAGCTTGAAAGAAATGCATGTTAGTGTGACTGTTCCAGGCCTCCTGTGCTTTCATGTGCTGAAAAACTGCATAAAGAAACTGCAAAACACTTAATCTAAAAAATATTTCTTTCTATGTATTTAACTTTGCTGTACAAAGCAAAACAAGGTCTTTGCTAGTTTTATGCTTCTGAACGTTGTGAAATTTCAGCAGCATGTATTGGTTTTGGTCATAATGGACCATATTGTGTATTCCAGTTGTGAACTTTCTCACACCATGTTGTATATTCCAGTTGTGTACTTTCTTACAATGAACTGAATTTATTGTGCAAAAAGCCTTTGCCTGCTACAGTTGGAGATAGCAAGGGGCATGACCATGTTTTGGTCCTGCTGGGAAATAGGAGTGGCTAATGCACATGGGAACATGGCTGTGCTTGGATGAAGTGAGCTGCTGGGAAGAATAGAGCCTAAGTCTATAATAGGAGGAGCTGGAGAGTAAATCAAGTAGAGTTAAGAAGGAATTTTAGAGACTGGAACCTGCTCCTCTCTTTGCGGGGCAGAGAGAAAACATAAAGTGAAGAAGTTCATAGAGTAAGGTAATGACAGGAAAATAACAACAGACCAAATGGGGTTGGCTTGGAGAAAATTAATTTGTTGCTAATTAAAAAGGATTTGGGTGATGGTGAGAAACAAATACAAAACCTACCAGGTGTTCCTTCTACCCCTGCTCTTACCTCAGTTCACCTTCAACCTTTCATCCCACCCCATCCCCTCATGACCCCAGCAGGGGTGCCCAGCCCACCTCAGCGTGGGCTCCTTTCACAGACCGTACCCCACTTCCCTCCCAGGGCCCTTCATCCCCTCCCAGTGCCCTTCATCCCCTCCCAGCGCCCCCACCATCCCTTCATCCCCTCCCAGGGCCCTTCATCCCCTCCCAGAGCCCTTCATCCCCTCACAGGGCCCTTCATCCCCTCACAGGGCCCTTCATCCCCTCACAGGGCCCTTCATCCCCTCACAGGGCCCTTCATCCCCTCACAGGGCCCTTCATCCCCTCACAGGGCCCTTCATCCCCTCACAGGGCCCTTCATCCCCTCACAGGGCCCTTCATCCCCTCACAGAGCTCCCTCTGTGCCCACCCTGCTGCCAGTGCTGGGCACCTGTGCCAGGTACATTTGGTAACTATCTAATGTTAATTTGGTTTTGCTTGGAATATTTTATGTTTTTCTTTTTTTTACCTGAGGGTGTGAAGAAACCTCAGCTTATAAAGGTTGAGTGGTGTTCCAAGCTAAGATTTCAAGTGCTGTTATTTAAGAAACTGAATGGTTGGACAGTTGAAAAGAAATTTATCTGACTTTAATAGTAACATGCTTTGCATTACAGTTTTCTCTTGCATTTTTAAAAACTTTTAAAAAAAAATTTGGTTGTGGATGACTGCAGGCTAAAGCTGGGGATGACCTTGATGGGCAGTACTGAGGGGGAGTGTCAGCCTGACGGGGTTCTTGTTAGCTTAGGAATTAGTTGTGGAAGAGTATTTTATTGGTTCATATTTCCTGGATTTGCCACATTCAAGAAGTGATGGAATGTTTGTGAAATATGCCAAGAACAAAAAGCTAGGAGAATCTGTGATGGTAGTGGTGGTAAAGGGATATTCACATTCCCACTTCAAGAACCCAGATGGACTTAAAAAGTGAATGGAATATCAGAAAGTTCAAGGTTAAAAATTGGATATTAATGGATTTGGTAATTCTACACACCAGCTGAAAAACCTGAGGGATGTTAAATATACTGGCCTATTCTTTAGTCAGAACCACTGATACTAAGCAAATCAAAGAGCAAAAGAAAACATGAATGTTGTTTTTTCTGGTAAAGTTGGGAATAATTTAATGCTACTCTATGAAGCATTGGTGAGATGTCATCCTCAACAATACAGGTAGTTTTGATTGCTTATGAACAAGAGGAAGTCTTTCATTTTACAAAGATCTCAGCATGATTTGCACATAAAGGTTTTGGGACTCTCCTGAGGGCTCACAACGTTGTCTAGTGTGGCTGAAGTATCAAAGAGTGATAAATTCTAATTCAGAAGGTCCCAGCCAGGCTTTCATTGGGAAGAGCACTGGCTAAGGATGAGGAAACCTGAAATAACTTTTGGGTTAGGGGGTATTAGCTTCACACATTTACAGATTTGGGAAGACACAGTCTAGTTCCACACAGCCAAGGTTTCCTTTCTAGCTCTTAAATGAATTATTTGAAGGATTATCATAATCTCCCATTCCTGTGCCTAATTTCTACTTCTTTTTTGTAATGTTTTATAATCTTTTTGGCTACCCTCTTTAAACAGACAGTCCTAAAGCCCATTTGATATGTTAATATACATTGCTTAGGACTGTTGCATTATGTTTAGGACCATATCATATATTCCCCCCCAAATTATTCTTTGTTGAGGGAACGTGAAAGGAGACTCTTTAACCTTTCGAGATTCATAGAAGTGGCTTCAGAACACAGTGAAGACAGGAGTTCACTTATTGGTATTTCAGCTGTTTGTAGAAAACATCTGGTGTATTTGATCTGTGTGATGGACAGATATGAATCTTCTCTCATGTTTGAGACTCAAGTTTGCTCCTTAGATTTTTGAAGATCAACCATGAGAACTGATTTGTCCATGATTCATGAGCCTGTGCATTTAGCCATTTTTCTTCATGAATGCTTTTTTTCACAAGGCTGAATCTGGTGATAGCAATTACTGAATTTATCTCTGCCGGAATGTCGAGCCCCTCAGCAGCAGCAATAAAAGATTCTAGAAGTGTTTTGGTTTCTTTTTGTACAAAACCTGGTACATAAACACAGGTTTTTGCCGTGGTATGTTTTTAAAGGGGCATAGTATATAAACTCTACAGCTAGGGCTTTGTGGAATAGCAGAAGAAAGGTAAATTCATTTTAGTTTGTTTTACAGAGATGTGAAATTTGCTGTGTTAATGGAAACATGTTTTTCAGAAGCATGACATGGTAAAGGGCTGCCCAGTAGTCTGTTAATTCTTCATTAACATTGATAACTCCAAGGATTAGTAATTATAACTCTGGAATAATATCTGGAGTTTTTAGAAGGGATCCTGGAGTTGCTGCCACTTCCCTAGGATGCTTTAGTCACCACAGAAACCAGAAAGCAAAGCAGAATATTCCTGAGCTCTGAAAAGGGGTTATCACTTGTTGCCTTTGCTCTGCTTACCCCAGTCTTGTAGGTTCCCCTCACCTCTGTCAAATTCTCTCGTGTCCCTGTCATTTCAAAGGAGTCTTAAGAGAGGAAAGGTTTAGCTTTAGGCACTCCACTTCTCCTTAAATGGGGCAGATTTCCTTAGGTCCGGATTATCTTCCCTTACAAGAGCTTCAGAAAGGATAAATTATGACTAAGCCAAAGTTTCCCCCTCAGGTGCCTAGCCACACACACGTGGAATGAGGATAGGGTAATTCTGGTCTATTAAGATGTGGATAACTGCCACCAGATAAATTACTCGTAGCAGTTCTGCAAGATGTGTAGGGAATGAGGGAGATGGATGCTGGCCAGCTGCTTCTCTCAGTGAGTGTTACAAACTGACAGAACTGCAGGCAGTTAGGAGATGCTGTACTGCTGCCCCGAGTTCAGAAATAAGAGGAAAAGGGGCATGTTGTGTGTACCCAGAGCAACTGCAAGGCTGGGACAGAAGCAAGGGGCACTACCTCCCAAACTGAAAGGGCTCAAGCCATGCTGGAAGGGCCTTTTTGTGTAGGAGTTGGATGATTCAAACACAATTCCTTGCTGCTTATTATGGTGTTTATTTTAATATGAAACCAGCTAAAGATTGGAGGTTGTCCTTGATCCTTTCTCCCTGCCTCAAATAATGTGAGGTTTAAAAGGAACCTAGTTTTTAATGTTTTCCCCTTGCTCCTTACATATATTCTTCGAAGTTTCCTTTCTTCCTCACATGTTGTTAGGGTGAGATTTATTTTGTTTAGTTTGAAACATTTATATTCAAGCTGCTTGTCTTGATCACCTTGTCATCAATGGAGAGAAAACAATTTATAAGACTTAAACTGTCTGAGCAGTTTTGGACACTGACCTTAGCGTGAGGTATCTTGTACATTAAGATTTTCTGCATTGCATATGTCTCTAATTTAGGTTAGATGAATCTTACCCTTAGTACTAATTTTTTGAGCTTTTCCCAAAAAGGGAAACGGCTGAAGGAGCTTCCAGCAAATTAGAGAGGTTTTACCAGAAGAATATTAAGAGGATCAGGTTTAAGGCAACAGTCTATTTAAGGCAAAGAATAGAAGGTTGTTAGTAACTTAGCTGTTCATTCCATATGCAGTATTTGGAAAGATTTGAAATTTCCAGAACTAAACAGACAAATTTATCTGGAGGTTTTGCTAGACCAGACTGAGGTTGTATAGGAAAGTCAAATTCTCTGTGGAGTAGATACATGTGAAGTAGTAGAGTTTAATTTATTTATATAGCTCTGGTGTTTGAAGGGAAGGGTTTGAGCTGTTTGCCTAGGAGGATTGCTGAATCTGTTTTTAATAGAGAGAAATTTTTATCCTGATGATCCTAGGGGTGCAGGTTTATAAGCTAGCAAAGCACAGCATTTCCCCTGGAATGGGGGCATTGTTTAGATAGACACACCATGCCTGAAACTTTTCCAATAAGGATCTGAGCAGACCAGAGAGGAAAGCTTTAGGTTGTTTTTTTTTTTTAGAGAGAGCAATAGAGAATGGTTTTAATTTCTCTCCAGCAACAGAAGGGAGCAAATATTCTTATGGGATTCCTTACTTCTGTATTCAAAATCTATTAAAATTGCCATTGTGAACCACTGTGCATTTTTGTCAAATTGACTTGCAGTATGATGAGATGTTTGAATAAAGGCTGGATACATCAATCTGCATAAGCATGTTTTCAGCTGTATTTACTGCATTGCTTCTCTCTGTTGTGGCCCTAATCTACCAGTTTTGAACTCTGGGGTATCTTTTATTTGATTTTAGGCTTTTTACATTTTTGGGTGTTTTTCCAAATACATAGCTTGATACTAAGTTTTTCAAATTCCATATTTTATGAAGTGAAAAAGCTACTTTTTAATTGTATCACAACAAAGCTGCATTATCAATATTTTGTAGAGGTACTGTGTTACAAGCATGTAATTTGTGAACTCAAATGCACTTGAATAGTGGTTTTTCATTTAGGGAGCCTGATTTTCTGGGGTGTGTAGAGTATTTAGAGATAACCCACTGAAGTTGCTTTCAGTAAAAGAAATTCATATATGTTCTTCTGCATTCTGGCTTTTGTAAAAGATTCTGTGGACTCCTTGGTGGTTTTTTCTTGCAAATAGGAAAAGGTTGGAAAACAATGTCTTAATATTAGAAATTCATCATAGTTCTGCAGAATTATTTGAGAGAGAGCAGACCTAGACAATACAGTGGTTTCAGTAAAGAGGAGTATGAGAACATTTCTAGTTCTGAGACAGTGATATCCTTCTGCATTATTAAATAGCTTCCTTGGTGTTACAACAAATTTGTGCAGTATTCTTGATCTATAGAGCAAAATACAAAATAAGCCCCAGACAAGCTGGAAGATCTGTGTAGATCTTGACTTGCTGGAGCTTCTGGGTTTCTGTAGAGCAGATCACTAATGATGCCATTGATGTTTGAGGCTCTATAAAGTATGGAATAGGTCTGGTTTTCATCTTCCTTTGCACAGGTCGTTCAGCAACTGAACTCCTTTCACTTCAAGGAAATGCTTTTGGATTTAAAGAAATCTATAATTATAACAACACTTGACCCATCCTTGAGTAATCTAGGACATTATTAGTTGTAAATGAAAATTGATAGAAATCTGGTGCACTGGTGGTCTTGCACAATAAAAATAGAGCCCATCAGTAACAGATATTGTTTTGCATGTGAACTGCTCTTGGGCAAGATCTAATGCCTCAAAAGATCAATTTCAATCTGAGTTTCTTCAAGCAGCCATGTCTGTTTGGAAGGCAGAGAACTACCTGTGTCTCTGGCTAGGAGGGGTGGTGAAAATTGTGGGAATATTTTTTTTCTTATCATGATTTTAAATCTGAAATGGCAACAAATGAGAAATTATTGTTGGGCTTCTCTGCTAACAGGAGTTGGGCAATGTCAGAGCTTTTCCATTGTACAAGTGAAAATATTTTTCTAACTGCAAAAATGATAAATGTCTTCAGATCAAAGGGAATTTTTGGGTTTGGGCCTCACAGTCAGCATGAATCCTCTTTATTTAATAGCTGCCCAAGCCCCTTGTCTTGGGGAGTGACTGAGAGCGTGGTGTAAGCTGTGTGGAACCTAGTGTAACTGTGCTATTGGTGAGATAGCTGATTGGACTCCACGTTGCTCTTTGGTACCTTGAGAGCAGCTCAGAAGCAGCTACAAAGAGTAAAAGGAAGTTCTTGGTAGTGAATACATTGTGAGATTGGTGAATTGAGCACGTGCTGATGAATATTGCCAGTTTTGAAGTGTAACGTGTTTTCAAATGAAAATAATTTAAAGAATTCCAGTCAATGAAATGACATTGCAGCCAATGAAAAGGGAAGGCCTTTTGCCAGGGCTAACAATGCTCGGTTCCTTGGTTTGCAGAATGAATGGGGAAAGCCTTTTAATGCTGACTTTTGTTGTTGTTGATTTGTTTTCTGGCTCAGGACTAAGTATTTAATTGGTCAGTTAGAGACTACTTGTTGATTTCAAATAATTTAAATTTGTCTAATGTTTTTCCCCCCTAGGGATTCTACAAACGAAACTACTGCACATTCAGATGCTGGCAGTGAGCTTGAAGAAGCAGAAGTCAAAGGAAAAAGAAAAAGGGGCCGTCCCGGCAGGCCTCCAGTATGTGTAATTTATTTTTGTTTTGTTATGTGTCTATTTAATTTATTTTTGTTTTGTTGTGCATCTATTTATAATTGACTGCAGACTCTTTTTCATCTGATCATCTTGTGGTCACATAAATAGGCTTTTAATGAGTCCTATGTCAGGCTTTATGAAGACTTGTAGTATGAAATATTTATCAAGTTGATGTGCAAACAATGTTTGGAGTGTTTAAAAAAGGACATAAAAATGATCTCATAGTAGCTATTAATTTTTCTTTTGCTAGCTGCTTTCTTGAACAATACACTTTTGTTGTTATTGTCATTACAACATTGTTCCAGATATGAGAATAACCTCAGTAAGTACCACCACTTTCTTCTTGAAAGTTGTATTGGACTTTAAGTGACAAATGACATTTGAGCCATCCTTTTATTACTGATAATCTCTTAATGTGAATGGAAGAATTGCAGCATGAGATTTACTAGTCTCCTGAGAAAATCAATTAACACATTTAAAATCCATGTGATTGGCATACACGGCATTCTACTTATAGAGTGAGAGCTTCAACATATCCTCTGGCATAGTGCAGCAGGTGATACTGTTGTCTTTGTCTCTGCTAGCATATCGGTAGGAACATACAGAAACAGTTCTCTTACACAGGGTATTAGGGAGGCTCTTTTATTGTCATTTGTTTTATAAAATAGCCCATTTATTGGAAAATAAAGGGAATGTTCTGTGTCTCATGTTGTCCTTCATCTTGGTTCTTGGAGATGATCAGTTTAGTTCTCTTGGCTGTATCACTTGAAGCTCACAGTGTGGAGTAAGACTTGGAGGGAACTTCTGTGTGTTACTAATGAGTTTGATTCACCTCTTAGTGTTGCTCTGTGAATAAACTCGCAGTATGAATGTGCCATGTATCTATGTAGCAGTAGTAGATGGAGATGATTTTTTTTTTTTTAACCCTGAGGGTTTTGATCCTAAGGCTTATCTCAAACCTTGGGCTTGGTGAGGCTGTAAGAATGGACAGATTTCCATTTCCATGTGTTCCTCTCAGGCATGCTAGCCAGGCTGGAGCAAATTCCTCTTTACTGTTGGTTTTCATCACAGTCTCTGGACTTACTCAGGGTGCCAACATTTTAAATCCTGGTCTTTTCTGGGCATGTTGTCTTCCTTTTTGAAAGCTTTCGAACACTTTCCTATGATGCATATATTCTTCATCAGATAAATGGATTTGCTCATGAACATGAAGCCTCTTCAGGGCAAGCCTTAAAGAAGTGTTTCAAGAGAACATCTTATCTGTTTACATAGCTTGTAAACAAAGGATAAAATGAAAAATTATCTTACAAATATTTCATTAGCAAATCTACGGGGTTTTGTAGCTCTAATTAAAAAAAAAGCAGGCTGGTGCAACCTGATTGCTAACCCAGAAAGTTGACACAATATAGGAATTCAAGTTACAGCAACACTAGGGGTATTTTGTACACAGCACACACTCACTGGAAGGGAAAGGTGAATGTTACAAAAAGCATTTCTCATTCCTCTGCTTCTGTTTATTAGTAGCTCCTATGGGAACATTTGCTGAAGCACTCTGCTGGTCCTGTTATCAGGTTTCTATGGGAGGAATTGCTCATTTTACTTAGAACAACTCCAGGCTCATTAGGTGTGTGTGATTGTCAAGTGATGAACGTGCAGAGGAAGCAGCCATTGCTTCATTCACAAAGTGATGGGCTGTGAGCTGACTGCTGCTGATGAGGAGCAAGACCTTAGGGTTACCAGGGGAGATTCTGTGGAAGCTTCATCTTAGTGCTTAAGAGGAGTCAAAAAAACCCAAATCCAGTCTTAAAACTTAGAGGAAGAAAATAGAGAATGAAACAAATAGAGTGTCCTTTATAAAACTGTAATTTGTCAAAATTTGGAAGATTTTGCTCAGTTCTACTTTCTCTTTCCCTTTTGACTTCCATCCCAAAATCTCAGGGAAGTATATATTAGGACTGGAAGAGTTTCAGAGAGGAAAAACAATATGGTCGTTTATGGAATGGGACTCAGCAGATCTCATTGCAACCTCCTAGTCAGAGTGGGGTCAGCTTTGGGATCAGACCACATTGCTCATGGCTTTTCCAGTTTGATTTTGAAAACTACCACGGCTGGAGACTGCACAGCCTCTCTTAGGTGCCTATTTCACTATTCCATTTTGCTTCATGATAAATTTCTCCCTTGGTTCTTCTACAAAAAACAAACAAACAAAACAAACAAAAAACCCCCAACCAAACAAAAAAAACACCCAAAAGCAAAAAGTCATTCAATGACTGTCTAGAGAAGAAATTCAAAAACCTTGGAAAGGCTAATCTAGGCAATTGAATTTACAGCATTATTTGATGTTAAAAGCCGGGGACTTCGTAATTGTATTGCTTTAGCAAACCATGTTCCTAACCCAGCCACTTTCCTCAGGTGAATTGCCTGGTTCTTACAAGAGGTGCAGCTCTAACATTTCCACCCCCAACTCTTCACTACTGTGGTTTTTGTTTCCTTCACAGGTACCACCTACCTTTACTGTCAGGTATGAAACAGATTAAGAGGTTTAGTTAAGTTCAGAAATGTTTTTCTCAGCTGAGATTTAGCTTATTTTTGTTTCTGTTATAGACCTGAAGAATGGTAGCCCAAAGGCTCTTCTGATTTCTGTGGCTGGGATTTTTTTCTAACTAAAATATTATGGTCTAATAAGATTTAATCTCTTCCTGCAAATGCTGATTTGCTGATGTCCTTAGGCCATCACAGCTACAGTAGCATATCTGCCATAAACATACTGACCTCTTTTGGGAAGGGACTTGACTTTGTGCTGCATGATCCTGTTACAGAGCTGCATAGAATATATTCCTTTAAATATGTGTATGTATTTTAAACAGAGTTCTGCTGAGTGTCACAGAATGGACTTGCCCTTTTATCAGAAAGATACACTACCACAAGAGGATTTTCCAGGTTGTTTTCCAAAGAATGACATTCTCTGCAGATTTGAGACCTTTGTAAGAAGAGGGTGCTCATTTGAAAACCCGCCTATTGTAGCAAATACCTCTTCAGTTCATAGAGAACTGTAATGCTTTGGAGGTACCTTCACTTTCTAAAAACTTTAAACTAGTTGATCTTTGATTTCCTTTCAATCCAAGCCATTCCATTCTAAAACACTGCTTTTCAAGTAGCCCCTTCACTTCTATGCACTGTTCTAATGAGTACTTGACTGAGTAGGCTAGACAGTCAATTTGCAAATGGATGAAGTGCATTAGTCTTGCAGAATAGCTCTCAGAATCTAACCTGGTTGTCCTGAACCCCCCAGCCCTTGCTGTGAGTTCAGCAGGGGCTGCACCATGTCCTGCTCTAGTGGCTGGGGCTGGCTATGGGCCATGTGCCCTTCTAAGCACTGAGTCTTGTAGAGCAGATGCCCATGGAGTGACTGGCCAAGAGCTGAGTCTGTCCAGCCAGTGGGATCTTGTGGTGCACATGTTTATGATACTGTATGTGAGGATGCCATCTGGGGTGTTTAATGAATTCTGGGACGCCTATTTAAGGAATGACTTCTAACAGTCCTCTCCTTGAACTTCCTGAGTAATATTGGCCAAATTGCCATCTCTGTCTGCTGCATTACTGAAATACATGGGTGTGGATGTGCTCTCCTGTTCTTACAGAGGGGATCTGAAAGGGCTTATGATGCAGTGTAGCATTCACATCAGTGAGCTCAGGCTCAGATGAGTTATTTTCCTGTCTTTTTTTCTCTCCTGTTTTGGGTCAACACTCTGTTCAGCATTGTTGGCATGCTTTATTTTAAGCTACCTGGCCTCACCTTCCCAGGATCTCAGAATAGCTTGGCTTAAACCTCAGCTGCTGGAGGTTGAGGCAGTGAGAGAGATCCCTGGCTGTGTTTCAGATTCGAAGTAGGAGTAGACAGATTTAATCTCTAATTCAGAGGACAGGGAGAAGCATCAGTTTGTCTGTTCCAGAGGTGGCAATTTGGACATCTCTGCTGGTTTCTCTCTCAACCCATACTCAGAGCCACAGTGTATCTTTTCTGCTTAAAGCAAGATGAAACAAGGCACTTCTCATGTTTTTGTCCTCAGCAAAGCCTGTACAATTTTGGTTTTGGGTCTTTTTGTAGTTTTTGGTATGGAGGAAACAGACCACAATGCCTTATCTTTGCATTCATATGGGAAATTTTAATGTTGCAACAGATTCCTGGCCTTATTTAGTCTTGTAGTATAGATGTTAGATTCAGCAGGGGATTGAATTTTGCTTCTAGTTCCAAGTCATACGTGTCCTGATTAATAACAGGGAGGAATCCTCTTAGAAGAATTTCTTTTCATAGCAGTGAAGGTTTGTGGTTGGTGTGATTTACATCAGTGTCCTGTTTCAGCTTGCCTGCCTGATGGTTTAGGTCTGTCCCTTACAATTGAACGAAGTCTGTAGTTCAGTAGAAGTGCAGTGCATCTATAGCATCTTTGTGAAGACTTTTCTATCCTGTTAACCTGTAGCATTAGAAATTTTCCTTTTAAGCTTTCAATGGCGTGATTCTTGTATTTTTGGCAATCTAATCTGTTCTTCATTTTACTGTGGAAATAATCTTTTTTTGGTAACTGATTGGCTCAGCTAGAAGAATTGAAATTATTCAAGCATTTCTAGCATACTCTCTTGATTCTTTAAGATGACTTTTACATTGATAGATTTTTAAATGAGGGTGAAAAATAGCACCACCACTCCCCAACACTGCCTCTGTTCTTTTTGTCCTAGACTGCAAGTGCTGCAGCTGAAGCAGCTCTGGATACCCTGGGTGGTAGGGGACCTGCACTTGTCTTTATTTGTAGGATGAGACTTTTCACAGGGAGCACCTTGTTTTTTTCTATGACCAAACAGTCCACAGGACTCTTGGATTCCAAGAACCTTCTCCCTAGATAACCATGATGATGGTATGAAATGTATCATAATCTTGTTTTAATCGGGATTAAATTCATGAAGACCTCAGGCATTCCCATTCTTCCACTTAATACAACCTTATTACAGAGGGCTTCTTGAGGGGCTGGTGCCTTGGAGAGGCAAGTTCTTCAGTCTTACTCAAGTGGAAGTTAAAAAGCTTCTTCCACCTTCCCTGGGAAATGGGATATTTATTCCTCTGAATGACTCATGGTGTGAATGCGCATACAGGTCATTCTTTTCAGGTGGTGTGTTAGGCAGAGTTACTGACTCCAGGACTTTTACTGCCTTTGTTTCTTCATGAAGTGCATCACATCAACTTGGGGAATGTTAATGGAAAATGTCAAGCCACTCTCACCTTTATGTGGTAGTGTATGAATTAATTTTCACTGTATTATTTGATTAAACAAATGTGGGTCACTTTATTTTCTTCACAGTAATTTTAAAGACGTGAAAGGAAAAGTATTGTATAGGTAATCTGTTACAAAATCCTGAACTGTCATCATTTTAGTTTAATTGCAGTCAGGGTGAGTATTTTGTGTCCTGTTTGCATTCGGTTAAGACTTAAACAGGTATGGTGTGTGACAATCAATATGCCCAGTTTTGGTTGTTGCCTCTGTGCCATTTTCTGGAACTTCTGAATTTCCTAATGCTGGTTATATAAACCCTCAGCTTTTGTTGTCACAGATTTGAAAAATCACGAGTAATTTCTGTTTTCATTTGGCACCTCAGTCCATTTTGAAACCACACCAGCCCAACTGTCCTGGCTTTGGGAGTAAAATCACAAATGCAACTGCTGCAGTCTCTCAGCTCCACGCAGCACCTTTCTTGGTGTGTGGTTAAAAAGCCTCAAGCATTCTTACCTTGTCATGCTGCTTTAACCCTCCCTTTGGCAGTCCTAATTCCCCCACTTCAGGAGGGAACTTTCTGGCTCAAGGCTATAAAATGGTGTACAGTGGAATCACAATTTTTGCTCCTGGTTAGGACTCAGAGGTTCTGTTTTTCCTGTGTCTTGTTGAGCATTTGGTGGATCCACAGGAGCAGACCTGCTACTTTTTCACTCTGATCTTATAAAAGATTTCATTTTACAGCTGTCAGTGATAGTCTGGCAGATTTATTGGGAATCACACTCATCCTTGAGCAGGGCTGTTTCTGTGCAGAAGTTCTTCATGGCATTAAAGAACGGGGTTTTTTGTTTTTTTTGCAGAAGGATCACCCTTTCCTGTGAGTGCATGTGTCTCTTTTCTGGGATGCATGGTTACCTGTGCCTGGCATCCTCTAAGCCAAACACAATTTTTAGTTTTTTAGATTTGTAGCTTTTGCAACTCCACTTCCAAGAGCACCTTGCCTAACTCAGGAAGATGACATTTTGGATTTTCTTCAGTCTCGAGTGGAGCATGTTGTCTCCTTGTTTTGGCTCTAGAGGCAGGATTCAATACAGATCCTGCATCTGGATTTTGCTATCCCAGCTTGGATACACAATGGCTTTTGTTAGATGCAAGATTTTTCTCCACTCTGAGAGATGTTCTCATTGTCAAAAGAAAATCTACACCAGAGAGAAATTTTACTCAAGTAGACTCAGTAATATATCTGGTGTTAATTCAGGGCCAGGATATTGAGGTATTTACTTTGACTTGAAGAATCTGGCTTTATCCAGTAATTTGCCAGAAGTACATCTGTCAGTCATTTCTTTACCTCTTCTGAGGGCTCGGTGGTGATCTCGCCCTTCAGTTCAAACCAGGAGCCTTGGTCAAAGCACCTCCCTTTTCCCAGGATACCTGACAAAGGGAATTTAAACTGGGCATTTATATGCCTGGTGATTACACGTTTTGAGCCTGTGTCCATGGTACTCATGCTCAGCTACTCAAACAGGTAGCTTTTCACATTGCTTCCATTAACAAGGTAGCTTTGGATATGTGCATTTCACATCCATCTCTTACTTAGTTTCCCTTCATCCTTGCAGCATTTAATGCTTCTGTTTGAATTACACATTGAGAAAAACTGAGTATAGAGGGGGCTTATATTAGTTTCTGTGAAGGGCATCAGTTTGCATTCAAACTTTCATTTAGCAGTCCTTGTAGCTAGGTGAAGTGCTTACTGTCTCCCAGATGGAAGTGCATGGATTATATATCTCAAAAGAGTCAATTTACTTCTAATTTTTCCCCATTTTAATAAATAGTGATTACATGTCTCTTTCAAGCTCAGTAGAACTTAAACATTTCCTATGTTGGTAATATTCTTGCTGTTTCAGGCAGCTTTGCACATATTTAAAAATTCATTGAGAGAGATACTCTTTTGATCCTAAGTGCAAATGTTATCCAAAAAACTTCACAGGGATTGTGCCTTTATTTTAAGCTTTCCAGCTTGCATTTCTATGCAGGTCCTTACCTTGCCCTTTGCTTCAGCCCTCTGGCCCACCCCTTTTAAGGCAGTGACCCCTTTTAAAGCATGGGGAAAGCTGGACTTGCAGGGCTGTCTTCAACCAGCTCTCTGCCAGAAATTAGATCCCTTTCCTCTGCAGTAAAATTCTCAATGTGTCTGCACTGTAATATGTAACTGAAAATGTTGACTTTGTGTTCTTTACTAAAGGCATTAGTAGAAACTCAGTTGACAGTATACTTGAGTAAACGGTGCCATGAGGATGTTGTCCAAAATTTAATCTTTGAGTTGCTTGTGTGTTGTTTTCTTTAACATAATTCCTCACAAAAACTTCATTGTTCTGTGGAAAACAGCAGATTTTGCTTTTGTCTGCCTCACAGTAGGGAGAAAGAATAGAATATGGAACTAAGAAATCTGATGTTACTTTCCCCAGAATTTTTTTTGTTTCTGTTTCACAAGTGACTTAAATTCAGAGCAAACTGTTCAGTAGGTGAGTCTTGACAGGTGGTGTCTATGCCACCTGATGAAAACCTTGAAGAGACATGAGACATAGAGAAAATTTACATTAAATAATTTAGACTCAAAGGGAACTCATAAAGTTTTGAAGCAAGAGGCTCTTATGGTAATCTACTAAATCTGGTTGTACAAATTTGGTGATTTGAGTTGAAAAGCTGACTATGTACACAGTTTCTTATAAAAGTTGTATGAAAATGAGAATAGAGAAAATGTTAATGTGGCAAATGTATTTTTAGTCACTTACTGTCTAAGGAAGATCGTTAGTTAAGATCACCAATTATTCTCAATGTCTGTGTTGTGTGAGACTCACATGGGGACTGACATGAACTGGTACTCCAGCACGGGGAGTTCACCATTGTCTTGGGGTGACCACTATTACCTTGCCATGGCAGTGGCTTTTAAATAGTCCCTCAACAACTACTGATAAATAAAATTATATGTATTTATTGTATTTATATTTTAACCTTACTGGTTAAAGTCCTGAGCAACCTGGTTGATTTTCCTAGCTGACCCTGCTTTGAGCAGGAGGTCAGGCTGGAGACCCCTGGAGATGCCTTCCCTCCTGGCTCATCCTGTGCTCTTTGTGTGTATAAATGTGAGGGTGTAACCATGCAATGTTGGTGGCTTATTTGTAAAGAACTGCTGGGTGATTTCAGATGTAGCTGTAATGAACTTTCACTCTGCTGGTTTTCTTTGCCCAGTCTGCCACTAAGAAACCCCGGAAGTCTCCAGCGGACAAGGGGCGTTCCGACGCTGGAGCTCGAGGAGCAAGTCGTGGGAGAGCCAATGGCCACCCGCAGCAGAATGGAGAAGGGGACCCTGTCACTTTGTTTGAGGTGGTTAAGCTGGGAAAGAGTGCTATGCAGGTAAATTGTCTACTTATGTTCCTCCTCACAATTCAGTGTGTCCTGACTGGAGTCCAGTCAAAGCTGTGCTTCTGTAAACAGTAGTATTTTCTCATCACTGCATCAGTCCAACAGACCGTGTGTGATAAAGTACAGGACTGAGTGGGTTCTGATTGAGGGCTGTCATGTATCCTGCTGAAGAACAAGAGATGTGGCAGAAAGTCATGTGTTTCAAATTCTCCATTATTTTATTCCTTACGCCTAAGTTACAAATATATGTTGATATTAAGCAGTTCATTAAAGTATATCCTGTAGCAAGCTTTATGTGGGCAAAAGGTGTATGAAAATAATGATGAAACCAAGCATTTTTTGTTCACTTGTTTTTTCAAGAATACCTGCTCACATAAGCAGTTTGGAGCCCTTTGCACTGGAACTTGCATGCCTGCTGTCCCTATCAGGACAGCAGGTGAAGGCTAAACTATTTGCCTAGACTTCCACTGAGTCTGAGGGAAAACATTGACACATCCTGAAGGCAAATTTTTCGTTGTAAAATAAATAAGATCGTCCTAGTTGCCTCTAGAAATGTTTCTTACTCTCTTATGTTTTGATTGGGTCAGAGGTCTTTACAGGATGTGTGGGGCCAGGTGAGTCGCACCTCAAGACCCTGCACAGAGGGTTGGTTTTGACAGTGTTGTGTGGTTTTAGTAAGCTGCTGTGCTGCAGCTCTTGGTTTTGATACTCAGAGGAGAAACAATGGGCCCAAAACACTCTTCAGGCCATGCAGTCCAAAGCCCACAGGCATTCCTGCACTGAAGGATTGTTTAAGCAAACCTCCTTTACTTTGCACTTCAACAGCACAGGACTTAGGCAGTATCAGTTAGTTTGTTTTGATGCTGAATAACATGAGGAAAGTACAAATTAGGAAAACTAGGTGCTAAGTCCCATTCTCAATATTACTTTTAGTGTAGCTAAAAGCTAAGCCTCTTTTAAGTCCCAGAGGAATCAAATATTTCAAATGAGTGAAAGTTGTTGAAAATTTTCTGTCTCAACTCTGTGGAAGGTCTGAGATGTAATTTTAGAGAAGTAATACACAGGAAGGAAATGAGGATTTTTGTACTTCATAGTTTCTGTGTTTACACTTATTCAGGATTGACCCTTCTTATCTAGTAGGTGAAGACAGAACAAATTTACTGCTAACAAAGCTATGGATTCCTTATGCCTTTTTTTCCTACAACAGAGCTTCCAACTTTGTTTGGTTTTCAGCACTTTTTCAAATTTTGTTTTTGGCAGAAATTGAGGAAACATCTGGAGTCTATTTTCTGGTTTTACTGTGGTACAGAACATAAAATATACTTTATGTAGTATAGTTGACTTAGAGTTATTGATATTTGCAGAAGCCAAATGGAAAGGAATGGGCAACTGCTTTGATATTTGATGACTCTGTGTGTGTGTGGAATTGACTTCAATACATTTTATCTATTTCAAAAGAGATGCTGACTCAAGTCTTTTGCTGATTAAATATAGAAAAGAAATTGTCTGCATGTTTGTATTAAGAAATCTTTGGAATTCAGATACAAAGAAATTGTTTTGAGACGTGGAGAATCTGTATATGCATGTGTGGGTGGATGTGTGTCTGTGTATTCACATATACACACCTATATCCACAAATCACATATGCACAGACACACACATGCCTAAAGTGTGCCCAGCCTGCAGGCAGGAGAGATAGACACAGCACCATCTAAGCAGGGGAGAGATTATACACAAATACTAAAGGAACAGGCAAAAGTACTTGAAGGCCTGGAGTGCAAACAGGCAAAAACGACTTGAGCCCTAATTTCAGGAGTATGCATCACTTGGGCACCTTTGAAAAATTTACTGTTGGTAAAAATATTCTAAAAAATCAAAGAAACTCTATAGTAGGAAAGAGAATGCAATTAAAATGTGATTTAATATTTTTTAACTTGCACTTTTAGACAATCACCTCATGTGAAACCAAGGTTCTGTAAACCAAGCTTTTTAGTGTCTTTAGACTTGTATTTTTCCATAATGGATTAGGGATTTTGATGTAACAATTCGGAATGCTTGGCATTTTTGTTTTTCATAGTTTTGATGCAGGGTGTTTTTTTTCAATTTTAGCAATTTTGTCAATATTGCAGTTTTCAATCAAGTGCCATATATTTGTATCTGGCCGAACATATTATTTCTCAATATTTAGTTCTTTCCTGTAATATGAACTTTTTTTTCTAGTGCTCCTAAGTTTGCTTCCAGCAATGAAAACCCAGGAAAATTGAATTAATATATTCTAAGATTACATGGAAGTCATGTGCTTTTATTTCTGATCTATCTGCTCCTGGTGTTTGGTCTCAGAATTTTTTTTAGTTGTTAGATTTTTCTGGCTTTGTGATGCCAATTCATAAAAGTCTGTTGCTGAATTCAAATTTCACTTTTTCTAAGCTTCTCTATTTTGGTTCTCACAGCAGGATTCATTTATTACTTCTCTTCAGGCTTATTGCTGGTTGCTTCTTCCAGGAGAATAAAATCAGTTTAATTTTTTGTATTTCAAGTATACATAACTCCAGGACTGCTCTTTGCATAAAATCTTAGCCTCTGTCACAGGCTGCTGCTTGTGTCTTGCTTGAACTCTGTAAATGTATTTGATGCCCACATTAAGTTGGTATCAGATGGTTGTCAGTGTTTTCCATTTGCTCTGTAAACTTTTGTACAGTTAGTGCTTCAGAAGTTGTTCTGTCAGCAGCTCTGTGTGTGAAGTGTGACATGACCTTCTGCTCATGCTTTCTGCAGGTACATTTTCAAGTGTTACTCCATTAAGACTGTTCATAGAACTTCCTTAGTGAATTTGTGTTCGTAGTCAAACATGATACTCTTCTGCTTTTTGTCATTTATCTCCTCCATATGTTTATTTTTTAGTTATATCATTTAATGGTGGCAGCTATGCCCTCTACATTTCCCTACTCTGAACTCGCATAGGCAGAATGGTCTCTATCAGCATTTCTCATGTGCTCAGCTGCCCACTGGTGGGAATAGAGGCTTGAGTGAGCCTCTGCTCTTCCAGCTGAGCCACCCAGGCAGAGACTGACTGGTAGCTAAAGTATTCAGACATCTCTGAATTGATCTCTGACCCTGCTGTTAAAATGACAGGGAACTAAAGAACTTGTGATGAGATCAGATTTTGTTTAGGACTCAGACTGCGAATTTCTCATGAGTTACTTAGGACCAGTTATCTGTAATGAAGTTTGTACTACTGGTGGTCAAACGAAGCATGGAAGTGTTCTGCTTTCTTGTCTGCAAAAGGGTTTTGTTCCCCCAGAACATCAGAGAGAATGGATCATCAGTAATTCTAGGAGGTATTCAGTACCAAAATGTGAACAGATCTGTGCCTTGATGACTCTGCCATATTCCATGCGCTACCAGTCACCCTTAATTGGTGTTAGCAGCTCACTGCAGAGTAGAGGCTGATTTTGAGGAAAAAAAAACTTAAAAATTGCCACCTCTGCTTATGCTCAGCAAATAAAAGGTAATCTTGGTGTTGATTAGACATAGTTCAGAATAAATATGGCTTCATTATATGCCAGCAAGTATTTTAAGATAAGTATCCAAGCATCCAGTGTGTTGAAATGGATTCTTTCCAGAAATCAAGGATGCACGGGGTTCCTCACTCTTCTTACCTGCACATCTTGGCACACAGAGATTTGTGTCCTCTGAGGTTCCCTCCCTGTCCAAGTAAAGCTGTATTTGTAGCACTGCTTACCCTGCCTTGAGAAGTCCATCTCTGGCAGTAGGTCAGACTTATTCCTCATTAGAGTGACTGTATAACCATATTTACCTTATGCAGGAGGAATTACATGTGTTTTTACATAGATCTTTCAGATTAAGAGGATCAGAGCAGCTGTAACTGGATTGCACCGAAATCCAACAGCGTGTCTCTGACAGCGGCAGTTAAGAAAGGGAATAAGGTGGCAAAAACGAATTTTGGGTATTCTCCCTACCTCTGACTGTTTGCAGCTCAGGGCCACTGTGGTGTCTGTGTTCTGAGTGGTCTTAATGGCTCTCTCTGCTCTGAGTTTCTTTTCTCCCTCTAAAAGTGTTTTTTGCCGGATCACATCTCTGCATCTCCCTCAGCTATTTCTGAAAGCGAAGGTCTTTGAAGATTAAAAATATACAGACATACATTAAGTGTTACCCATGCTTTTCGTGTTAAAGGCATGTTTTAGTTTAATTGTCCTTTATTGTATTTTAACTGCTGTATCCTCCAGCTTGAAGGATGGATAATAGCTTAGGGTTTCCCCGGATCGTCTTAGAAACTCCTTAGGAGTTTGAGTATGCAGTCTCTAAGGTTTACTGGGCAAAATGACTGCATCTGGTATTGACATTTAACCTAGCATTTTCATTTTGCTAGGCAGATTTCTTCTGTAGCCCAATCTTGCTTTGCTTTTAATTGTATGATACTGAGTTACAAGAAAAAAATCAAAACTAGGTGCATACTTTTATAGTTGTTACACTGGGAACAATTTAGTCACCAAATGAAGCATTAATTAATTAGAGGAGTATCCCTTAATACCAAATGATTTTTTTTGCAGTCATCACACAAGGCTTCTTCTCTGTTGTGATTTAATAAGATGTGAGATGATTTAGCTGTTAATGTGAACACAAGTGCCAGTAGTGCAGTGTGTGAAAACGTTTGTACCTGAAAATATTCATTATACTTGAAGGCAGAGAAGTCTTTTGCTCTCTAGAATGTTGAAGTTGTTTGAAGCATCTGGGGTGATCTGTGAAGCCTTTGCAAACTGTGCTAGCAAAGGAATACGAACCACATGTTTTAATAAATTGATATTTAATAAAATAATAAAATAATTGACCAATTATTTTATTATAAGAGAATTCCAGTATTCTCTTACCGGAATAACTCCATTTTGTTTCAGCACTCCTCCAAGTATCTTTTCATTCTTGGTGTTCAGTGTTTATGAGCAGTTTTGATGTTTTGTAGCATCATTCACGCCCGTAATTGGCTCAGCTTAAACAGACACAGCCAGTTGGAAACGGTGTAATATGTCAGCTGTGAGAGATGAGCACCTGCAGAAGTTCTGTACCGCCTTAGAAAATCTTCTTGGTGAGAGCTTTGTATGGTGTACCCACCTTTTTTGAGCTCTCAGGTGAGGAACTGCTGCTCTGAGTAGTGGGGGTCTGCTGGGCAATAGTGGCCAGCCTTGGGACTTCCTGTGATTTTAATCCATTTGAAAGCAGAATTTTCCCAGTACCTTTTATGATCTCAGTGTAATGCCAGTTAACCTTTACCATTCCAAGATTCTCTTAAGAGAATGCATTTCTTTTTCATTTGGTAGCATTTTTTTTTCTTCCAAATGGTTCAATGTAACATGTTACATTGATTTCCCCATGTAATGATATTTAATACCGAGTCTACTGCATAGAAATGTGTATGTACACAAAATGCCAAACATATATGGAGAGTATAAATCCCTTAGTTTTATTAGGAAGAAATACTTCTAGGATTGTATTCCTTTCCTCTCTGTGCTTCAGAAAATAAAAAGTTATGTAGGTAGATACTGCATAAAACAAATTTTCCCATCTTTACTTACTGTTATGTAAAGTGAGATTTTTTGGGTTTTTTTAAAAGAAAATTATTTTGGCTTATCAGGAAGTATATGATAGGTGTTAGCAAAGTATGACCTCTTTCATAATTTAAATTTATGATCCTTAGAGAAAAAGAATAAAGTGCATGTCCTCAAGCTGTAGTTCATTTTTATTATCCTTATATTAGGTTTTCGCAGGGTATGTATTAGACTTCCTGCCTGCAGTTTGGAATGCAGCCAGGCACTCATCCTGGAGTGTACTGCCTGATCTAAACTGCACATACTTTCACACATTAGGAACTCCCTTCTCCCCAGTAGCCATCTGTGTAATTTCTTCAGTTTTCACAAAATTTATCCTTAAAAGGCTTTTATTCTTTTTTTAAAAAACTCAACCTGAACAGATGCACTTAAATTTTTTCATGCAGAGTGTTTTAAGTCTCTCACTACTTGCCTTTTTTTTCCTTGGGTCCTTATTTTTAGTGTACTAAGTTCTTCTCACTATCTGTTAAAGTATATTTTCTACTTTTCTATTTGAGTTGCCCTTTATAAAGATTATTGAGATATTTAATTTCACTGTGCATTCCATTTTTAATCAGTTTCAAATTTCATTTGAGTGACTTTGGGCTTTTGGCAGAAGTTGTTAGTGTAAGCTTTGATTTTTGGATTTTTCCTACCTTGATCTAAACACATTGTACACCCATTCTAGAGTATAGTTTTTCTTTCATATTCACTGTAAATGAAGCGTGTCCATGATCAGTTGTATGAAATGGCAAATTATTTAAAGTTCTTTATACTCGATTTGCCTTGGTTTACAGTTGACTCAGATCCGTTTTAACATGCACTTTGTATATGGTGTCATTTGTTTTCCCTTTTGTTTGTAGCACTGTTGCCAGATTGTTACTTAATTGAAATTGTGAAATAGCTTTTTTTTTTTTTAAATCAACTTTCATTAATATTTAGTGGGACTGTGCTAATTTACATGAGCTGGCAATGTGTCCTCTGCAGTCAGTCCTTCTGGTTCCTCCAGCACTTAATGTTGCTAAATTCTCTTGCACTGAAGGGATATGAAATGGATTCATAGCTGCAAAGCCTAAAGGAGGTAATAAAATCACTAGCTTCATTATTTCACTCATTGCATCTGACTTGCCTTTACTGGCAACCCCAAGCTACTGTTCCTCTTCAGTACCACAAAATGCTTTGGTTTATCTTTTAGCAGACTTTGAGATGTGAAGGTCAATATTTCTGCAAGTTGATCGATTTGAAGTTGTTTACTCATACTATGGATCTGTTTGGCTATTTGCTTGACTTCATTTAGACTTCTTGTTTCTGTAGGGTTGCTTACCTAGCATATTCTTCAAATAATGCTCCATTCTAGTTCTTAAAACAGACTCATCAGAGAGCTCATTTCTGTGAGATTCTCTTGAAAACTGTTGCAGGCTTTGGAAAATCTTTGTACTGACTCTGTATTTGTACCATACATCTTCTGCCATTTGCAGGAAACCTTGATTTTTTACTCAGTTCTCATAAGAATAGAACCAATTTCATAATTTAAAAAAAAATGGTTGAGTCTTATTTTTGTGATGTACCTGTATGGAGTTGTTGACTGACCCAGAGATGTGGTGCATGTATGCGTCTGTGTTTATGTATGTAGGTGTGTGTGCATGTGTGTCTAGATGTGTCCTGACGGCAGGGAGTGGAGGAAGGTTGTTGGTGTTACTGGAGTCATTTGGAAGTTTTATCCAGTGTAATTGAACTGGTTGCCAAGGGAGCCTTTTCCTTGTGTGTGTACCTTGAAGTTGGTGAATCCCAAAAGCATGGTTGTGCTGCCCCTGGGCAGGCTGCAGTTCATCTCCTGTAGATCCTGTGCCTCCCCAGAGTGCTGAATTTAGTATGCCTTTCATGCACAGCATGTAAGTGCACATTTGCACATGGTAAATCCATGCTCCCCCATGCTGCGTCTGAAGGTAAAAACATCTGGAAGCAGATGAGTACCACTGGAGCTTCTCATGCAATCCATTGCTGCCTTCTTTCCTAGGTGTTTTGTGGAAGTAGGCAGGGAGCCTTGTGGGGATGAATTCTGGGGATGGAACCTGCTTGTAGCTACCTCCTTTGTGAAAGGGCCGCCTGGTCTTTCCCTCCTGTCACCATAAGTGCCTTTGAGGTGGTAGTGATCTGTGCTTGGGCAGGTGTGCTTGGGCAAGAACAGGAGGTCCCTGGGCAAGGTGATCAAATGTGGGTGATTTCCCTGAATTTGCTCTTGGATTATGTATAAAAAAGAGGGTTTGCTGTAACCTGGGCCTGTTGGTTAGAAATCCTTGTTGTTAATAGGAGTCCTCTCTATGCATATTTATGCAAAATAATTCCGTTTCTGGCAAGGCTTGCATGTTGCACCATTTGCTACACTGCTGCCTGTGGTTTATTTCCTTTTTTGCTTGTACTCAATCTTTTTTCCTGGTATTTGGATTACTGCTGTTTTGTCTTGGTTCGGTTGATACTTGTCTTCCTTTTGGGTCTGAGGTATGTCATTTTTATTTTTCATGTAGTGTTTTCAGTTTTTGTAGCTCTTTTCTGTAACATCAAAAGTCAACAGTTTGATAAAGTTCCAACTGTTGTAGCATATGTAGTCTGGCTTCATTATCTCCTGTTGCTTTAAACTGTAATCTCTAACAAAATTAGGCAGCCAGCATGCCAAGTATGCACAAGGGGCTGAGTGTTTGGGTCTGTGGGTGTTATTTTGGGGCACTGATTTTTAAGGCTTGGTGAATGCTGTTTGTGTGGCTGTGTGCTGATGCTGGCAGGTCACGTGCCTTATGTGACTTGTCACCTGCAGCCCCTCAGTCAGTGGGGCTCTCTTGGGGTAAACACAAGCACTGTGCAGCAGGAGCCCTCTCAGCTCTCCACACGTACCTGCTCAGAGCAAGGAGTTACACTGACAGCTCCCTGAACACTGACTGTGCGTGTGTCACACACAGTGCTGAGTGCCAAGGCACTGAGGAGCTTGTGCATGCCACCTTCAAGCAAATGAACCCTACCCACAAATTCAGATCTTAGAACTTACAGCTTGTCAGTTCCCTGGGAGGTCAAGACAGTCCTTGCTTGCTATCTCTCTGAGAACCTTCGCTCTGATTTTTCTGCTTTTCTTATCTACTGCTGCCACTGAAGACTCTGCATTGCCTCAAGTCTGGTCCCCAAGTCTGGACATGAGCCACTTGTCTGTATTTTTCTGTAAATTGTGTGATGGTTCTGGGTTGAAAGTGCAAGTGCCACACTGGTAGGACAGAGTGGGCCCCCAGTGCCCAAGGACACAGCATGTCCCACACAATTATTTTTGTACAAGGGACAAAATATAGAAGTAGAGAGAGGGGATGTACTGATGCTGCAGTTTGAGATAGTGCTGCAAAATTATTTAAATAATTGTCTAAAAGAAGCAGAAGTAAAATTTAAAGGTATTCCTTCACATTTCATCCCTTGGCTCCCCCTTTTTTTAAGTCCGGATGGTTTCATTGGCAGTATTTGTAGCACAGTCCATGAGAAGCTGCAGTGGGATGGCTGAAGGGGCAGTGTGTTGTAGCAACAAACGGGAGTAAGACTGAACGTGGGAGGGAATTTCTTGGGCCAGCCTTACTTCCATGGGGAATGTTTTTTCTGAAACTCGGCTGTGGATAATGAACAGATGCTGGGAAACTAGTTATTAACACTCAGGAAAAGTAGCTGAGATTTCCCAGGCTCAAAGAAGAATATAGTAGACTCCAGAAACTGTCAAGAGATGTGTGACAAGAGTGGGCAAAGATAAAGATACAGTATTATTTCTGGGCAAGCCACACAGCACAGAGTAGGATTATTCTGCCTGGAAAGAGGCAGCCAGATGGAAGAATGGAAAACGCAAACAGGGGCTTGGGGTTTGTTTTTTCTTGTTTCATAAGAATCGGGTCACATCAAATGAATCTAACAATTGGCACGTTTAAAACACAATAATTCTTTAATTTTGCCATGAATAATTAACCCTTGTACACAGCTGCAAGATGATGTAGATATAAAGCTGGCTTAGACAGACACGTCCATGAGAGAAGGAATTTGCTGGGATCTTAAGGGTCTGGGACAGTACCTCAGAAATATCAGTGTATTCATGCCCTTTTCTTATGCTTTTCCCTAGATGTATAAGCCCCATTGGGCTGGTGAACCTGTCGTCTGACCCAGCATAGCTGCTATTTTCTTTAGTGTAAAAAATCACTCTGGCAATTGCATGTTGTTCTGATATCTACAGTAATAGAGCTGTTCAAACAAATCTTGTAAATTGGTACTACACCAACAGCGTGGTCATTAAGCTTTGTCAATATTTGGTGTAGTAAATACTTCTTACATTTGGCTACATTTGGTTTATGTGCCCAGGAGAATTTTGCTGATTGATTGAAATGATTGATACTTCCAGGAACAGGTCTGAATTCATGATGAAATAACAGTGAGATAACATTCTACATAACTGGTTTTGTGCTTCTGCTTCATGATTCCTCAACTTGTGTGAAGCTTAATTAGAGGCCAAGACTTGCTTTCTAATTTCTTCTAAGTAGCAGATGGACCCCTTTTTAAGACTGCTTCTTCTATGGGGTGGGGGGTTGTGTGTGCATGTGTGAGTTTGGGGAGGCAAAACCTGTGAAAACTGAGTTTCCTGGCAAACTGGGTGTTTAGAGATTCATGCTGGTTGTTGGATAACATGATAGTACTGCTAGTCTGCTCCTGGCTCAAGGGTGTGTGTAGTGATGTGTGTTAAACACGGAGTGCTTTGGCTCACTTCAGAGCTCTGTGTGTCTCTGGTACACGCACAACTGGTTTCCTGCATCCTTTTCCTCATACACCTGCAAAGGGCCCATAGGTACTCTTGGGAGTTTGCACTTGGATAAACTGGAAACTGCAGAGCAATTTTTCAAGATCCCTTCTTACAGCTACTAATTAAGCAAAAGGCAGATTTTTCTACGAGACAAATTGTTTGGATTTTTTTTGTCTTTCCTATTGATTCCTTTTCAGCACAGCAGAAGCCAGTTGTGTGGGCATGGTGGGGTGTTTGTATGTCTGTGTGGTTTTTTGAATTTAATTTTATATAAATTCATTGTAGACCTGAACTGTCCAGAATAAACTAATCTATTTGCAAGGTGTGCTCTGATAACACAGTCAAGCTTTTCCTAATGAATGCTGTTGCATGTGCAGAAAAAAAGTTTGTCTTTTCTCTCATAAGTAAAGCTTAATATTTGATTACATTAAATGTACACAATTCCTTACCTACAGTGTTTATGTAGCTGAGGAGCTTGGAATATCAGAGATAAAAATATCTCCTGGCTAACTGTAGTTCTGAGGGCAGTCAAAAATGGACTGAGTTTCCTATCCTGTGATCCAGGTAGCTTACAAGCACCCTAAGACCAACTTCTGTGTATTATTTTATTTACTGTGTATTCCTCATTATATTTTGTTTTCCTGAACTATTTACAGTGTTCTTGAGTGACTGATGTACTGCTTTGGCCTTTATAAATACTGAGATATTCACTGTGCAATATAAAAATTCCGAAGTATTAATAAAATAAATAAAAGAATAAAATTTATCCTGAAGTATTTCTACTCGTCAGTTTTCTGGGAATATATGTTGGTCATTCTGAATGGAGTAACAGTGTTTGTTTTTTTCAACACAATTTTAAAACTGAAAAAAATGCTCTAAGTAGTTTTGACTAATTACAGTAATTTCAATTTGAACTTGTGTTTATACAATATAATGCCAGAAAATGGTGCATTTAGTTCTGCTCTCTAAAAATATTTGTTCTGTCTCCACCTTGACAGAAGGTGTATAGATTTCTGAATTTGCACACGTATAATTATGCAAAATAAATGCTTAATTATAAAATTATATTCTGAAAAAAGTAAGTCATTTGCCTTTGAAAAACACTTTTTAAGAGTCTCTGATAAGTATTCTTTTTTTCTTGACAGTCTGTGGTGGACGACTGGATTGAATCATATAAACAAGACAGGGACATAGCACTTCTGGATTTAATCAACTTCTTTATCCAGTGTTCAGGATGTCGAGGTACAGAACATGGGAAACAAGTTGTATAGAATAAATCTGACCTATGAATGTGTGTTAATGCAACTGTTGGTAAAGATGGGGGAGACACTTGAATTGGTACTCCTTGTGTGCATGGTTTGCGTAGAATATTGTCTGCATTCCTGAATAACTTGATTTAAAGCTTGTTTGTGAAGGGCTGCCCTTTCTCAATTTCCTGTCATCATGCTAAAGTGTACAAGTCCTCAAAGAGACACTCTACTCATCAGCAGCAGGAGACAAAAGATCTGGTACTCCAGGTAGGCGTATCTTTATTTCCCCTTTCTGTTTCTTCCCAATTTTTTAATTGCAGAAATTAGTAGGTAACTATACCTTAACTTCAATATTTTTTCTTTCTTTTTAGGAGAATCTTTTTTTTTAACTGAAGAGGAAGGAGTCAGGCTTCAGTTCACTTCGATTAGCAAGAAAGATTTCCTGTGGATGAAGCACCAGTGTTATTTGTTCCTCTGTGATACTTTATCACGTCAGCAGCGACTGCCCTGCCTTTTATACCCTGCTTAAGCAGTCTCCATTACCAGGCGTGCAGCAGTCAGCCATTCTAGCATTCTCTTGCCACACTGTGCCTTCTAATGAATTTTTCATGTGTTTTTTCAGTTAACTCAGCCTTGCAAAGAGACAGAGCTCCACTCTCTCTGTAGTGCACAGAACCAAACGTTTACTGTTTTCTGATGCTTCCTAGAATTTGCTTGGAATTGAGTTGAAAACCACCCACAATTCAGAAATTCTTTTTTTTCATTTTGTATCTGATGTGGGAATACACCTTTAGGCATCAAATGGTCTGGGTAGAAGTCCCTTTTCTTCCTTCTTAAGTATAAGGTGAAGTCTTGATTAGTTAAAAGCATCAGAGAAAAGAAATAGGAGCCATCAGCAGCTTCAGCAACCCTTTTTCATAGCTGAAGGAAATTAACTTATTTTGTGGATGACAGGAAAGACTGAAGCTCTGGGAGCATCCTGTGAAAGGGCTGAAGGTTAGGGCTTAGGTTACCAGCCTGTGTCAATATCTGCACTGTTCACACAGAACCCTGAAACATTTTTCAGTTGTGTTTGGCAGCGTATGTGAAAGTAGTTGTATTCTGTGTGCTTTTTCTTTTTTTTAACTTGCTCCTGAAAGTGTATGTGGAAAAAAGCAACCCCTCAAGCTTATTTGTAAGAATTTGGGCAGCATTAAACCAAAGGCATCCTTGGCCATATGTTTATATTCTTGTTGATGCAAGCTTTTGGTGAAAGCATGTCATAAATATCTTCATTCCCCTGCTGCTCTCTAATTTAATCTCCCTTTCCTTCTCCTCATTAGAGAAAGCAGCACTGATAAGATTCCTGTTTTTTAAACCCCTTGTTGGTGAGTGATGCAGGCTGAATGCCCACTGTCAGCCATATGCTGCTGGAGCAAGTGCTTCCCAGAAAAGCTTTCTGTTACTGGCTGGGAGGCAGCAGCACTGCCAGTGCCTGATGGCATTGACTTACTTAGCTTTCCTTTGAATGGTGACTTGCCATTTTCAGTGCTCTGCTCTGTATCCCAGGGCTATCTCTGCTGAGCTTCTTTCAGTGCCTGCTGGTCCCAAACAGCACTGGTAGGAGAAAGGAAGCAAAAATTACTTATCCTCCAAGTCTGTAGTGTGTTTGGGAGATTTATTTCTGTGTTGGAATTTTTTCAGTGGCTACAGTAACAGATGTAGAACAGGGTTAAAATCCTGGCAAACAGTGCAGTTCTTTCCAGTTTCCAGTAATATGCTTGTTTTCTAGAATAAATAAGAGCTTATCAGAAGAGAGTGGATTTTATTGGTAGTCCACTTAGGGTAAAGAGCATACCAAGCTTTCCTTAATGGAAATGAGAAATAGGGAGTTGTTTTGTATCTTGTGAGGAAGACCAATATTCTTTTTCATGGGAAGATTGTATATTATGACATCTTTATTTCCCTTTAGAGACTTCGTTGAGATTCTTGCTTATTTCTGTTTCTTATAAATAACAACCCCTTGTGAATCTCAATGACTGAATTATCTTCCTAAATTTTCTTCTTTTCAGTTTGCTCCACTAACACTGTCTTGGGTTCTCCAGCCTTCTTTCCCAAAGTTGGATCTAAATGCTGATGGATAATATATCTAAGTTTGTGATTGTTAGCTGAAGGGAGGAGGACAACTAACTTGGGACAAAGTTTCTCAGGAAATTGTGATGTTAGGTTTGTAAATCTACCATTTCAATAGTGCTTAGAATCACTTGATATCTAAATATATGTAAAGTACGTTTAGCTCAATGTGTCTTTTAGAAGTTTTGAGCAGGTGGAAGAGTTGTGTGTCCATTTACTAGCTTTAATTAGAAATCAAGGCACCAAACTGTTTTATTTAGCAACACTCTTGACCCTGAAAAAATACCTTTCTGTTTAGAGAAACATTGATTTTTATGTGTTTATCCCATTCTCTTGGGCAGCACAGATGCTTGAATGAACCTCTTGGCATGTTCCAGCTTTGCTTGTAGCTGTTGCTGAAATGAGAAGTGATCTCTTGTAAATATGAGTGAGCAGGCTTATTATGTAAATTGTTAATATTAACAATTGTTAAATTAGTGGCTTCTGCAGGTGTATGTAAAAGATCTGTGCGATTTAAAATTCAATAAATATGCACCAAATATTCCAGCATGTCTGTCCTTTGTCAGCTCTTCTGAGTATCTATTTAATGTATGTCCATTAAAAATGTAGGAGATTAGGTTTTAGTGTGATTCCAGTAATCTTTCTGTATTTTTAGGTGCTATTTGGTGTAAATGAGAAGTTTCTTGTATTGAGCCATCAAAACATCTCAGTTCAATAAGCAGATTTGCATGGGAGTTGGTCACTTGTCATGTCATCTTTCCTCTAGTTTGCCTTCTCAGTCTGTACACGTTGCCTTTGCTGATTTTGATTACAAAGAAGTGAAATGGTTATGTAAAGAATTTTTCTTTCTCTTGCTTGTTTTTTTCCTTTGAGAATACAAAAAAGTCCCTGCCTTTCACAGCTTGTCTGTGTAGTCTTTTCCATTGCGTTATGTTGAATTTTTGTGACAGAAAAACGGTTAACAAGAGCTGATACATTCACCCCTTGACTTTTTGTTTCTGACCCATTTAAAATGTGTTGCTGCTTCTAGAGGGAGGATCTTGTATCAGGTAGTACCTTAGAAAGTTGAAAAGGTAAGTGTTAAAATACTACTTCTTTGTGGAAAACCAGCAAAAACGCTGTTTGCAGTCCTTGAAAATAAAACAGGTATGTCTGTTGGTGGTAGGTGTTTATTTTCCGTGGGATTTGCAATCTGTAAAGCAGGTGGTGTTGTATTTACTTTCTTATTTCTAAGTCAGGAGCAAAATTTAAGAGTTTTCATTATTGGGTAACAGGGAACTTTTTTGACATTAGCTTGTTGTAATGATAAAGCCCTTTTTTCAATTAAGTGCCACTGGACTGGGGCAGTATCCACACTACTGAAATTTCCATCTCCACTCTTGTGCTTTGGTCTGCAGCACTGTGGATTCAGGCACCCTCCTCCCTCGCAGAGGTGTTGCAGATCAGTGTTCAGAGTTTTCTGGGGGTTTTTGTGAGCTCTTTTCCGTTGCTTTCTTCTTTGCAGGAATGTATTTTTGCTTTTCCCCCTTTCTTCTTTTCTTCTTTTGAATGTTTATGTAAAGCACAGCATTGAGTGCCGAGCTCTGAGCTGCTTGCAAGCAAACTGAAATGTCTAATCAGCAATATGTACGTGAGGTCCCAGAAGGATTATAACTGTGTCAGTGTGATGCTGCATCAGGGCTAATTAGCTCTGCCTCTCAGACTGAGTAATTAGCTCAGGTATCCTGCTCTGCTGCTATGACAACCAGGCTGTTTCCATTTCTGGAGCTCCCTGGATTTAGAGCTGACTTGGGTATCTGCATGGCTGTCAACTCGTGCCTTCTGTTATTGATAGAAAACAAACAGAAAGCTCCTCAAGCACTCTGACCTTTCTACATTTTAAAGGCAGAGAGCCGTGCTTGTGGAATAAATATTTTTTTTCCTAACCAGAAGCAATTAGTGGTTGAAACAGCCTCTTGAGCTGTGAAGGAAAACCAGCCACTGAGTCCATGGGAGAAAAGAAGCTTTCTTTTGCAGGTGAAAAGGGTCTCATGTAATTGAAGAGCAAACTACTTGACTGCTTCCAAGTCTACAGTGAAATTATTCTCATTCCTTCTCTCCCATCCATCTCCTTCCCTCTCATTTATTTTCTGCTGGGTAAGCCAGCAATGTAAACCTGTACATTTTTAGGCAGATTTTCAGACGTGGTAATTGATGAGCAGATACTGCAGCTGTCACCTGTCGGCCTGGATTGCTGGTGCTGCTTAAGGCTGGGTTTTTCTCAGTTGTGAGTAAGCAGAGATCTGTCCATGACTCTTTCCTCAGGGCTTAAAGCCAGACTCCTTTGTGGAACTTCTCCTGTGAATCAAACACTTGGGGTTCCACACTCTCTTCCCACTTCATCCTTGAGTGCCTGGTTGTTCCTTACCTATTCTAGATCCTCTGTCAAATTCTGATTGAATGGCGCTAACTGAGCCATTAAGTGCAGGAGTTCTGAGTTAGCTTGCTCCTTTTGGTTTCTATTAATGCTCTATGAGCTTAATTAAGGGCAAACTAATAGATATCTGCTTTGCCAAAGGAAATTGAAGGCTAAAACCAGGAAAAAGCAGCATAGAGTGGCCATTATATGATCTGGCAAAAGCAGTGAAAAAGCAAGTACTTGCTTTGCTGTTGGAAAGAATTCCAGAAAGCAAATTAGCCAGGTAAGAATGTTATTTACTCTGATTAATAATATTTTAATAGGGGGTATAACATAGTAATTAGAGAAATGGTCTTAAAAGATTAGTTGTCCATAGTTTTGTTTTGTGATTGATGGAATCATTGTTCTGTAGGAGTGGATGTTGTGCACCACAAAGACTTTGGTAAATCTAATTACCTGCATATGGGCCTTTTGCAAGGAACTGCAGAGAGTGAGAAATGTTGCTGACTTTGGCATGTGTTAAAAAGTTTTACCTCTTCAGTCATTCAGTTATCATTAAGAAGTTGGTATCATAAATATTTTGTATTGTGGCCAAATTAGAAATACTGCAATTCATTGCATTGGAGCTTGTATTTTTATTAAGGGTAGAAAGTCTGCTTTCTCACAGTTTCTTCAACAAAATCCCTTTTCAGTGTGTGAATATAGGGGAGAATGTTGCAAAGAACTAATATACGTTTTGAAAAATTTTTACTTCCTTGTGTAAAATTTAAGTCATAGCAGTGTCAAGGATTTCTGTAATATTTTGAATGCATAGTAAAAAGAAATAAATGCACCCCAGTAACTATAAAGCAGTTAAAAACATGCTGTTAACCACATTCAAAAATGGGAAGATAAGACTGTAGGATGGAAATGGCTTAATCTTAATTTCATGTTGGTATAGATAAACAAGAGTTGAACTTTGTACTTCTTGTTTCTGAGCCTTGAGGTAATTTTTACAGTGTGTTTATCTTGAAGGGAAAGCTTACAAAATTCAAACTGAAAATAAGATGCAAATGGCTCGAGTGGAAAGTAAATCGGATTACCAGGCATACATTAAATGTTTCATTAGTTCTTTAAATGAATATAGGTAGGGTTAAAAAGTTCATATCAGACACTTGACAATTAATATCATCAAAATCATTTTTTTATCAGGAAGTACAAATAGTTAATATCTGTTGACATTGTGGAAAATAAAGATTGGTTTTGTTGTGTGTATAGTTTTAAAATCAAAAAGGTTTTTACTATTTCTTCCTGTTTGCTGCTGAATGTATCTGTACTTGTCATCTCATGTACTTTTTCTTCCTTACTATTTTTTTTTCCTCTTCTTTAGCTCTTCAAAAATTCTTTGGCTATAAAGGAAGTAATTGCAATTTCTTTTTTTAATTCTTTTAAACTCTACATGTTACTGTCTTCTGGGGATGAGAAGGGTTGAAAAATTAAAAAAAAATCCCATCTGAAAATGTAAAAAAGTGTTGAAGTAGTGCAATACATTTTATAGGCACTTGTGAACTAATGGCATCTCTTTCCCAAAAGATGCATCCTGCTACTTTCAGAAACGAGTGGGAAAAAGCCATAGGAATTTACTTTTAGTGCAGGAGACATGGAGCAAGGGCACACTGGTTTGTGGTTTGAAAATCTGAATGAAATACCTGCTGTGCTGAGTTCTGACTGCAGTCCAAGGTTTCCCTCTATGAACTGGTAACAGAAGCAACAGTAATTTAAACCAAACATGTTTTTCTTTATTACTTGCTACCTGAATAGGTCGAACTATTCACATTGCACGTACAACAGCCGAAAATCAGTTTAAAATCAGCTATTAACTGATTTATGGGTATGAATTAATACAAACTTTCAAATTATTTAAAATTAATTTATTGAATTAATTGACAGAACTCGTGGTACTAGAATATTTTAGAGCAATATTTTAGAGCATTATTCTATAATGTAAGGAAAGACAGATTAGCTTTGAAATTAATTTTGCACTACTAGTTCTGTATAATAAGTTAAAATCTCTGCTGAAAATGAAAGCACTCCTTGTAAGCCTGGAACAAAGTCTGTGTTCTGCCCCTGTGCACTACTAAACTCAGAGCTTGTAAAATTATTTTTGGCAGTCCTCATTGGAGAAAAATTGTGCAAGGAGTTCAAATACTATTGCCTGTTTTCCACTATATTAATTTAATTACATCCATATTGATCTGGAATATAGCACTACTCACGTGACTACAGAGGTAAACTTGAGTCTCTCAGACTGTGCTTTAAATGCTACAGCTTTTTAAGAGAAGAGCAGTAAATAACTCTTGGTGTTAATAATTCCATATAGTTGCTGCCTTATTAGCTAGATCTGTGTCATTTCCTCTTTATTTATGTTTTTTTTCCGTGTTACACAAATTTATTACAGGAGGAACACCCTCTGTACTAAGCAGAGGAATAAAAGCCTTAGTCTGATTTATTTTTGACAATATTATTCTCAGACTTGTGAAAAAATTATGTCAGTGTATGAGTTTGCTAGCTGTGTGTGAGATACATTTCTGGATTTACTGTAGATGACAGGTGCTTCCTGAGAAGACAAGAACTAATTATAAAAAGCAACCCAATACCACTAGTTCTTCGATCTTTTCTGACTGGATTACAAATTGGAAAAGTACTCATGTCTCTGGCCTTTCCCAAGATGCAAATTCTGCTGAAGATTTAGTCAGACTTCTTTCAGACCAAAGGTACGAATTAAATTGCAAAAATGATACTTCTTTCAGCAAACACTGTAATTAAGGTTCTCTCTGCATTAATGAAGCCATTAGACTTATTTGATTAAGTGCAGGACTGATATGCTGCAGTAATTATTTCTGAAGAGGAGGAGATGGGAATGATAAGGAAGGGTCTGTATCCTAATGAAAAAGTGGTATTCTCTGGCACAAAGAAAGTGGTTTAATCAAATCCAATATTCTGTTAATCTGCAGGCATTCAGTAGTAGCTGGATATAGGGGAAAAAAAAAAGCTTGAGTTTCAAAGAAGAGACATCCTAAATTGAAAGAAGTGGACTCTGAAGCAGATCCAGTCCTGCTCACATTCCACCACTGCCTACATCTTTCCTTATTTATATCAGTCTGATCAGATCGCCTCAGTTGTCTTTAACCTGGACCATGACCAGCTGAGCCTTATAATTGTTCCTGTCCTTTTAACTGGAAGTTACAGCATTTTCTGGCACTGCCAGAGTCATTAGAGAGCAGAATGGTATAAATAACCTTTACCTTGTCTTTTCCTTATTTGCATGGAGCAGGAAGTGTGGTGGAATGTTTTTGGGTCTGTAAGGGTAGGAAGGGATGTTGTACAAACATGCTCTCAGACCCTGCAGGAGCAGCCAGGAGTTCCCTGGCCAGCAGCCTCTGTCCCCTTGTTTAAGGACTGATAAGCCCAGCAGAGCTGAGTCCAGTTTGTGGGTGACTGTCACCAGCTGAGACAGAGATGGAGAGTTTTGCATATCTTTCTGGTAATGCCAGTAGCTTAAATTTCAGCTTTGAACTACTGATGTTGGCCCTCTACCTGTAGCATTGGCCCTGGGTGTGAAGGGATGAAGCTTAAAGCACCTCAGGCTGATGAGAGCCCTTTCCATCAGGAGCAGCCACTGGCCTTTAATAGGCACCATCCCTTGAAAGAATTGGCTTCTACAAAGTCATTACATCATTTTTTGGAAAACCTTTAATGTAGTTTGTCAGACTTACCACAATCTCTACGCTTTATTTTGTTTATTTTATTATTGAAATGTTCTGGGTAACTTAAAAATTCTTGTGACTTAGGAACAAGGGTTTAGGAATACTGTCAGCAACTTATGAGAGTGAAAACAAACTGTATATATATATTTAGTCACAGATATAGATGTAGTGGAATTTCAGTTTGTGGTGACATAAATAATGGCAGTTTCCTGTGCTGTTGGTTCAAACCTTCTTTGCCCCCCACTTTGAATTTCAACTTGTGTTCTACAAGTCACTTTAATTAGCCATACAAAGTGACATTCTTTTTCATTGATGAAGAAGAGGCAGATGTATTTCAAGAAAACATCTTTTAAGGTTCACAAAGTATTGCTGTTATTCCTGTGTTCTCACAGCCTGCCTTGTAAACTACTAGTTTTTTCCTTATGGTGGTGAAGACTGAAAAGTGCAAAATTTAAGACATCAGTTAGTCTGTTTCCATAGATCTCCATAAAACTAGAAGTACTTACAATTAAAGCTGGACTTAACAAGAGTTTTTCTTTCCAAAGTTTTGAATGAAAAGAAACAGAGAATCTCACCAGCTAGAGCATGTGTGTTTCCCATGTAAGTCCCGCTGTAGGCAGTGGCTGTGTGTACCACAGTGTATTTTTAGGGAGTTCCTTTGGTTCCAAGGATGTTGCTCACATGACATGTTTGAAGGGATGTCAACCAGAGTCCTCAAAGTACTCATTTTAAATTTGTTTGACAACCAAAAAAGGCATGGAATCCCATGCCATTGTGACTGCAACTGTAAATTGGCCTCTGATTTTGGGACCTATCTCACTTTTGGAGTCTGAAACTGAATGGTAACAGTCAAGTTGCTCAGTGACCTTTCTACTCTTAACTCCATGTCTTGTAACAAGAATTTTGTATTTTATGTGTCTTAGTTTTACTTACTGTTTAGGACCAGCTGTAGATTCTCACTTCTTGTTCCCTATCATTAGGACACATAGTGGATATCATTAAAATTCTGTCTTTAGAGCCTTTGAAGAAAATTTACTTCTGATCTGCAGTGAGGGGTTATTCTAAAGTTGTGGCCTAACAAAACAAAAATCTTAAGTGATTTTGGCAGTTCATAGAACTGTAAAATGGATTGGCTGGGAAGGGATCTTAAAGCTCATCTTATACCACCCCTGCCATGGGCAGGGACACCTTCCACTTGACCAGTTGCTCCAACCTGGCCTTGGACACTTCCAGGGATGGATCATGGGAATCATCAATTGCCCACAGCTTCTCTGGGCAACCTGTACCAGGGTCTCACCACCCTCACAGGGAAGAATTTCTTCCCAATATCCCATCTAACTCTGCCCTCTGGCAGGATGCCATTTCCTGTATCTCATCCCTCCATCCCTTGTCCCCAGTCCCTCTCCAGCTCTCCTGGAGCCCCTGTAGGCACTGGAAGGGGCTCTGAGTTTTCCCTGGATCCTTCCCTTCTCCAGGTGAACACCCCAGCTCTCCCAGCCTGGTTCCAGAGCAGAGGGGCTCCAGCTCCTGGAGCATCTCCGTGGCCTCCTCTGGACTTGCTCCAGCAGCTCCATGCCGGTCTTGTGTTGGGAGCTCCAGGGCTGGAGGCAGCTCTGCAGTGGTGGTCACACCTGAGCAGAGGAGGAGAACCCCCTCCCTTGCCCTGTTGCCCATGATGTGGGATGAGCCCAGGATGGAGCTCTGTGAGCTGTGAGCACAAACATGATGGGTCACAGTTTTGCATCCACCAGTTCGGGGTAGAGACACATACATGGACATACTTGCATTCAAAGAGAAAAGAAAATACATTCAGCTGTTAACACCTGCCTAGACATCATTTCATCCTGGCATGGCACTATCAAGAGAATCTCAGCAGACCACATTCTTTTCAGGTTCAGAGGAAAGGAATCAATTTGTTTTCATATCTTGTTTTATAATTTGGTGAATTGGATAAGTGGCCAGTGACGGAGTATCTTTTCGCTCAGAATAGTGAGAAGGTTGACTTAGAGTTGGCAGCACATTAAAATGTAATTTTCCAACCATTGCAACATGTTGAATTGTCTTTTCAACCTATCACCACAGAACTGGCTTCCAGAAGATGTAAACCTTTCCATTAATACAGAGAAGAAAATATATGTCGGTCAATTCCTGGTACCACTTGTGGATATTTCAATACCAGATTTAATCTTAGGTCCTGATAAACAAAGGAAGGAGATTCAACTGCCATGAATTTTTTATCTGACTTACAAAGGATTTAATCTTAGTGATAATGGTGCAGAAAGCCAGGCTGAGTTACTCTTTGTTCTCAAGATTTGCTAATTAATATAATTTTTTTCTTTTTCACTTTTTTTCCCCCCCCAAAGATGCCAGGTTTGTGGGGCTGGAACCAAATAGTGAAGGTTTGTTGTTGATGCAGAGAAGCAGAAATTTGCCTTACTGATGTCATATGCTTATTCTGAAATAATAATAAGAATTTGTATTAAGAATAAAGAACCAGCTTATTCTGATATTTCACTCTTGAATGTATTTGTTGTCAACAAATACAAATAAGAAGTTAGAAGTAAATACATTTACTTCTAACTAAATCCATGGATTAGAATTTAATTGTTGATGTTTGCATTTGGAGTTGCTTACCCTTCTGTCAAACAGATACTTATTTTTTTCTCCTTTTTGTGGTGTGTGAGTACACTTGAGCTGTAAAGATTTTTGAATATTTTCTCTATCCTGTGTTCTGCTCCACTTGTAGTACTTACAGGAGAAAGTGGCAAACAGGAAAGGTTCCAGCCCAGACCCATTAATAGAAGCATTTGCAAACCATTTTGTCCAATAGCAGTGATGGATATTCTCACTCTCAAATTTTAATATTCGGCCCTTTTTTTTCCCCTCTCTGGTTTCCATGGTAGCCTGTAACAGGATTATTCTTCAATTATGTGCTGTGTGTCAAAATCACTCTATAGAGCTCTGAGCTGGCTACTTCCTTGGGAAGAACAGGCTGCTTTTCGGGAAGGAGAGCAGTGCTCAGCCCAGGAAGTGCTCCCTTCTGCCTGTGCTGAGCAAAGCTTGCAGTTCCTTCTGACTGGAAACTGGGAGAGACATCATACTGTGATGAAAAATGCATTTAACCCTTAGGGAGTTGGAGGCTTTGATCTCATACAAACAGTTTAAGGTGGCAGGGATTGTGAAAATGGGCAGTCCTCCCTGCATTTCTTTCTTACTCTTGTCAGCCTGTAATAACAGCAACCAAGTATTAAATGTCACAGATTCCCAGGATGGTTTGGGTTGGAAGGGACCTTAAAGCTCCTATTGTTCCACCCCCTGCCATGGGCAGGGACACCTTCCACTATCCCAGGTTGCTCTAAGGCCCATCCAGCCTGGCCTTGGACACTTCCAGGGATCCAGGGGCAGCCACAGCTTCTCTGGGCAGCCTGTGCCAGGGCTTCACCTTCCTCACAGGCAGGAATTCCTTCCCAATATCCCATCTAACCCTGCCCTCTGGGTGGGAAGCTATTCCTCATTGTCCTGTCACTCCAGGCCTTTGTCCAGAGTCCCTCTCTAGCTCTCTTAGAGGCCCTTTATGCACTGGAAGGTTCCACAAGGTCTCCCTAGAGACCTATAAAAATTAATTGCATGTATGAAGTCTCATTTTTAGGGAAAATGCAAGGAGGAGAAGGGGAAGCTGAACATCTGTAACAGTGAAATGAAGGAGAGAAGGGTAAACTTGTGCCTTTAGATGCAGCAAAGGATAAGGGGAAAGGAAGAAATAATGGATTCTGAAAACTGCAAGAAAGGAATGTGTTCTTTTGAGGACACATCTCCACAGAGCAGCTTAGGAAGCAGGAGAAAAGAGAGGCAGGCAGGCAGGTGTACATCCCAATGGTTTTCCTTTGCTTCAGCAGCCAAAATAGTAGTTTTCTCTTTTCACCTGATGAACACACTGGGGGACTGCTTTAAGCTACTTCAGAATGATGAAGCCAGAATATACACTGAACAGGGCCAGAAATTACAATGTAACTCCATTATTGAATATTCTCATCAAACATGTGGTCCATAGTGTAAAACCCCTTGGTGTTTATGTTGTGAGCTTCAAGGACAATTTCATGAGGGAAGAACAAGAAAGCAATTAATAGCTAAGAGTCTGTGTTGACAGGAATGAGAATGTAGTTATGCCCAAAAAAAGGGGTATTGTATAGAAAACTCAGCCTTCTGGTTAAGCTTAAAAATGTGAGCATGTTACAGGAAAGGCACCCTGATATTAAGGCTTCCAGACATCTTAAACTTATAGTGGGGGAGAAGAAGCACTGAAAAGTCCTAAAAAGAAAATTTGCTGACAGTGCTGAAGGCTGGGGGAAAAATACTGTTTGTTTCAAAATACTAAGAAAACTAAATGCCCTTCACAAAATAAAACACTCGATGAAGGTTCTGTTAAAATATTTTGGTTTACTATATTACTCTGTATTTTCCCTTTGAAGATTTTTTTCCAGCAAGCTGTAAGATACAACCAGAGGAGTTACAGGGTTGATTAATCTGTTCTGGTGGAAGCTGTTCCTGTCCATGGCAGGGTCTTGGAACAAGATGAGCTTTAGAGTCCCTTCAACCCAAACCATTTTGTGAGTCAGCTGGCTGCTTTATTCTGTGTCTTGCATTTGTGTGTCTACCAGGAATTGTACGATAATACATGGTGTGTTTGCACAGCTATTTTTAATTTTCACAAAATACACCATTTCAACTAATTCTGGTAGTTAAATTTGTAAGGTAGAGGATCCAAAGCAATGTAAGAGGAGTTATAACTGAGACTTTAAGGCATTTTTTTGATTAAACATGCTTTGCTTGCAGTGTTCCTCTGTGTTTTTCTTCCTTCCTTTTTCCTTAGCAGCACTTGATTAATTTTCCCCCTTGAGTCCACTATCTTTATGTTAATTAATGTACTCAGACTTTTCATTCCCTCTTGTATTTCATCTGCCATTTTTTGCTATTTGTCTTTCAGCACTCTTTTCAGGGCCTGCTGCTTTATTACTTATGTAGTTTTGGGTTTCTAGTACTAATAAGTTTATACAGGTGAATCTTTCTTATATTTTGCTCTCAAATACTCCTTAGTGAATCTTAGACACAGATTGTTGAGAAACATGTTGTATGTTGAGCTTTCCTAGTTTTCTGCTCCTATTTCCACATTCCTGTTTCTATTTGTCCTGTCAGCACTGCTGTGATCTGTGTGTGTCCCAGCAGTTTATCTTTTCTCAATTCTGAGGTGACAGTTCCCTCTTGCATTGTATTTTTAGAAGCTTATCCAGACTTTTATGGATTTTGGCTCTAATATATGCTCTCTCATTCTCCTACCCATGCCAAAATATGTTGAGCAACTATTCATTGTGTTGTTTTAACTTCACTTTTGATATGATGCTTCCTCTTATTCTTCTATAGTAGCCAAGTTCCAATCAAAAATTTAAAAATTAAGTTTTCCTTCATGGTGTTTTATCAACAGGGTTTCTTCTAGTTATCTTTGTAAATCTCTTTTAAGTAAAGATCCTGTCTCTGCTCCAGAAATGGCCAATCCAGGAACAGAGTCATTGATATTAAAAGCTTTTGAGGCAGCAGATAGAGAATCTGTGCCACTCCCAGGGGGGAGGCTTTTCAGATAACATGTGACATGTTTAAACCATTGCTGTTACTGGTTTCCTATTCCTCCTCAAATTGCTTAAAGACTAAGCTCAGAGTACCTAGACTTCTTAAAGTTCATGGAATGGAAACTTGAAGTCTGATTTTTTCTGATAGATACATATTTGCAGTAAGGAAAAAGCAGGACTGGAGCCTAGTCCAGTCCTCTTCCTTATGTTCTTTGGTAAGGAAGGGCCTTTTCCTGCTTTGCCCTTGTTCTTACGTTTAGGGTTTTACATACTTGAAGAATGCTGTCACACTCACAGTACCTGGAGTTACAATTCTTTATGTGCTGCTCTGTTGTACATTCATCCATGAGACTGCTAGGAGGATATCTGGAAAATGGGGAATATGCAGTTAGGGACCATCTTGGAGGTAGTTTAAATTGTCCAGACTGCTACAGGAACCTCTGGAATAAAAGCAAAAGCAGTCTGCAGCATCCATATCAACCCTCTTGTGAGAACCCCCCCTTCCTGCACTTCTTCCCGGACTCATTGGCTGCAGCAGAGCTGCACATGTCAGAGAGACAAAAATGTCACCTCTCCAGATCATTCTGGTGTCTGTGCTAATGAAGCCACACAGAACAGCAGACAGCCTTGGGAGGTTGGTGACTCACCAAAGCTGACACACAGACAGATTAAGACAAGGTTACACACAGTATCTGAAGTTTAGCACTTCTTAATTTCTGCTTTAATTTCTAAGAACAAAGATAAGGGTTTTTTTGCATGTGATTTCTCAAATTCTTTGTGTTTCCTTACAGAAAAAAAGTCTATCTGTGTGTTCAGATAGTCAGAAGGTAAAAAGGGGCTTTGCAATGGGCTAACAGCTAAGAGAAAATGGGTTGTTTTCCTAGAAAAGCAGGAAGAAATAATTATGCAAAAAATGAGAATTCCTCTCATCTTGCAAACTTTTAAATGAGGAGAGAGAAAGGCATTGCTTTGTGCCAGTTCAGCTAATTTTTCATTGTCTTTTCACAGATCATTGTCAGTAAATGCTTTGGTCTTTAGTATACTCTAAATAAGTGATTTCATGAGAAGCAAAAGTAATGAAGAGAGATTTCTAGTGTATCTGTGTTCAGCTTTCCTGAATTAAACAAAAGCAGGTGAATGTGCTCATGAAGTGCAGGGTAAGCTGTATGAGAGACAATATTCTGGATGCTGTGTAACTCCAGAAGAGATTGGGACACAACACTGCTGGGCAGGAGATGCTTGTACTGCAGGTGAAGCTGTTCTTGAAGAAGCAGCAGCATTCCCAGTGTGTGTCCCTGTCTGTCTCCAGCTCAGTGGGAGGCTGAGATTAACAGAGATTGGGGTCATGGTTCACTCTGTTCCCCAATGACCTCATTGGCTTCTGTTCAATGACCTGCTTTTGTAAAATTCACTGGGACACTTTATATCCAAGACCAGTCAGGTTTGGTTAAACAAAAAGATTAGAATTTATTAAGCAGCAGAGTTACAGACAGAAGTGAACCCAAGTCCCATTTCCTTCTTTCAGGTTAATAAAAAAAAACATAGAAATGTTGCAGGTAGGTGGTGGCTTTCACTTAGAGAGGGAAATCAAATGTTTTAGATATAAGTTGTTTCCATGATGTTTCTGTATCTTCAGTCTCACTTTTTGAAGGACACCAGCTTTCCCCAAATTGACATATAAAGGTCTTCACCTTTCTGCAGCAGCTGTGCAGTGCTTACAAAGCCTCTGTTTTATTGTTGTTTAATGTGTCAGCTTTCTTCCATCAAGTAAAGGATATGGGAGGATACCAGTCAGCCCTGGCCTTGTGGCTCTCTGGATGCTGCTGTTGAACACTGAAAAGTAAGGGTTGGCTCTGGGAAACCTGGAGCTCAGCAGTCTTTTTGGTGTGCCATTGCTGGTAAGGTTTGGCACTGTAGTTCTCAAGTGCAGACACCCCTGTAGTCCTGATCCTTCCTTCCCACGTGCTGGAGCAGCGAATGGTTACAGGAAAATGCAGAAGCCCTGGCCTGAGGGTATTTCTTCAGAGCTGTGTCTGGGAAGCTCTCATGCAAGTAACAGCAGCTTCCTTGAGGAAAATGAATAAAGAGCAGTTCTCTCAAGGGACAAGAGGCAGGTGAGCAAGGAGCAGTGTGATGGTCCCTCAGCAGCTGCAAGGGACTTGTGTATGGCTTGCTGAGGTCTGTCAGGCCCAGGTGTGGCACAAAAGGTCTGGCCTCTTGTCTCTCTCTTTTTTCCCCTCTTAGTTTTCTTACTAGATACTAAGTTTTGTGCACTCTAGAGCCTGTCACATGAGTTGAAAATCTCTAGATAATTACTTCTCTTTTTGTATTTTTTAGGACTTGCCTTTCATCTTCCCTACTTTACTACTTGTGAGAAACACTGAGAAATACAGGTAGGAATCAGAGTAACAGATGGCTGAGGAAAGGATCAAAACTCATCAGGGAAAGCAGAAAGACTGAGGGAAAGAGGATAGACCTTGGCTATCTAATCCTCTTGTGATCATCTTTTGCCTCCTGACTTTCTGGAAAGTGGAGGTACCATCTTTTATGACATTTTGTTTTATGAGCTGGAGAGATGTTGACCCTGAGTAACAAGAGGTTTGTTTCTCTGATAAAGAAAATACCTTTTAGCAAAAACATGTGAAGGCATGTTACAGTGCTGACAGTATGTGTGTGGGTTACTTCTGAGCTCTGGGAACCTGCAGATGGGACAGGCAAATCCATAGAAAGTGGAAGGAAGGGTGGACACTGAAGTAAATGTCCTTGGTTTCTGTGGAAGTGAGCTTGAAGTTCTTTGAAGCAGGAAATGTGGGTAAGTGTGATGTGGTTAAGAGAGTCGGCCTGGATTTCCAGGAGGCCTTCTGGGCAGTCCTCACTGTACTGAGCAAGGAGAAACTGGGAAGCAGCATTGCTCAATTTTAAAAAGGCTGAAGGAAGATCTTTCTGCTTCCTTCAATTATTGAAGGACTAGAGAGAAGGAGGCTGCAGACTCTTCACGCAGTTCTGTGCCAGGTAACAGGCACAAGTTGCAATGTGGGGAATTCTAGTTTGACAGAGTGGAAAACATTTCTGCCATGAAGTGGTCAGTCACTGGAGGCAGAAGGGCTCCCTTTGTGGGTGAACCCAGTGTGGGTTCACTGTCCCAGGACATACTCAGAATCACCTGATCTAGCTGGGATCCCTGCTCTGGGGGGGGTTTGGGCTTATGACAGTCAGGAATCCTGCCACCAGAAATTATTCTACAATTCTAGACTTCTAAGGAAGATAAGAAGCTGTGAGTTTGTCCTTCCGTGGACAGCATTTGGTAAAAAATCATAGGAAATAGAACAGGGATAAATAATCTGTGTTAAAATAGTAATTATATACTTACCACTTTTAAAATTGGTGGATTAAACCTTTTAGCTATCCAGAAGAATGCATAACAAAGAATCTGCAGTATATGAAGCCTATTCCAGTATGGTGGAACAGAAATCCATTCTTACTCAGTGTTTTAAAAACTGCTCTGGAGTTTGTTGTAGAAAGTACAGTAGTGGTATAAAGCAATTGCTCTCCCTTGAAATGAGTATATCAGACAGATTGGATGTTTCAAGGCCTTTGTTATTACATTATCCAACACCTGAACTTGTGTTATAACAAGAGACACTTGATGCCAAGCCTCAGGTCACTCAAAAGGTACTGGTGGCCAGTGGAAAATGCCCCCAAGAGCCCAGGACTGGGGCTGTGCCCCAGGGACAGGGCACAGGTTGGATGCCTGTTGTTAGCAACGGCAGTACTCTTTTCTCTCCATTGGTGGCTACAGAAATGCTTACACAGCAGGAATGTGCTCATTTGGTTTGGGTTTGGGTTGTCAGGCTCTTGTCCTGTCACCTGATCCCACTGAGAAATGTCTGGCACCGCTGTCTTTGCCCCCTCAGATCAGGTGTTTATGCACACAGACAGGTTCCTCTGTGAGGAGGGAAGAACTTGTGCTCACACTGGGCCCCCCGTTTCAGAGGGAAGCTTTTGTGGAGGCCTATGCACAGGGTGAGGGGGGGAGAGCAGATGTGAAAAGAGCTTGTGATAGAGGTACTCAGAAAGAGGAGATAGACCTAAATGGACTTAGTGCAAATATTTACATTGTTGTATCTTACACTTGGAGCTCAGCCTCCACATTACCTATGTTTATATTTCTGGATTTGAGTCAATTCTGACAGCAGGCAGCCAAAGGCTGCTTCCACACATGCACTGATAAGCTGTAGTTACTCACACTCTGATCTTGGAGCCTGCTGTCATTGTGAATAATCTGAAAATACAACCTCTGTGCTTGGCAGTGCTCTGAGAGGCAAAATTAAGAATTAGAAATAAAGGGCAAATTTATGTGTATATATATATTAGACACAAAAAATCTCTCTCAAACTTAGATTGCTCCTGCACCTTGAACACTGAATGTTGTTGTGACCAACCCACTTCCTAAAGAAACACAAATTTAAAGAGAAAACCCAAGCAATGTGGAAAAGAATGGCAAATAGAAGAATAGTTTTTGATGCATTGCAGAAAGATCCTGGTTTATCAAATAAAATGATCAAACAGTAGTTTTAGAAATAGAATGAGGTACCTTCTGAAGGAGTGTGGGGCTGAACTGCAGGTTGCATTGATGCTGAGTTCTTTAGAAATGGAAAGTACAAATGAGTTAAGAGATGATGGCTCCACTATCAGCTGTTAAATCCGATAATCACAATGTGCCTTAACACTCTACAGCTCAGGTAAACTCTGAACTACTGCCAAATGTGAGATTCCTGTGATGCTGACTTGTGCCTGCATTCTTCCTAACACCCAGTGCTGATTGCTGAGTAGGGGAATCCCGAGGTTAATTTGTTTGATCACATCCACCAGAAGCCTTCTTAACAAACATCTGCTTACAGCACATGTGCAGGAAGCACGGTGTGAGCAGTGCTCACAGAAATGAACCTTGGAACCAGCCCTGGGGGAACAGGTGGGAAGTTTCAGCAGAGCATTTCTTGCATGTGTGCTTTTACCTCTCTCCTCAAGTATGAGTGTCTTCTGTGGCCAGAGACTCCTCATTCAGCCAGGGTGACCTGGGGCAGTGCAGGGCAGGACATGGCTGCAGGGCGACTGCAGGGCTGAGGCCTTCCAAGAGCAGAAGCTGTAAGACATTGCCAGGACAAACTGCTGCCTTTGGGGCAGCAAAGGCTCCTCAGCTTTTCACTCATGTTCATGTCACTGGCTGCTGTTCAGAGTCACCTGACAAAGAGGTTGATGCTATAGGAGGATTGCTACTTTAAGTCATCAAAGCATGAAAATATCTATCTTATGAAATAATTCAGTAGAAATATTAGACTGCAAGTTTATCATCTTTGGTAATTATGTGGCTTCCTGTAAATCGTCTCTGTGGGGATGCAAAGCAGCTTACACTTGGCACATGCAAATGCTATAGAGCCATTTCAAACCAGCCTTATCTGCCTTAAACCCAGGGCAAGGGAGTTTCCTTTATCAGAATTTTAAGACTTAAGCACGTGAAGTGTACTGTTTCTGGTTTCTACTAAATTATGTAGGCCTTCTTTTTTTTCTATTAGCAGTCTGGAGACTGAGCATGCTTTCTTGCTGAAGAGCATCTTACCAATTTCTGCCTATGACATCCTTTGGCAGTGTTGGCTGGTAGCTATCAGTCTAGCTGGTCTAAATAATTGTGGCACCAGCAAACTATCTTCTCCATTATTATCCTTTCTTTCAAAGCATTTATATCTGCTATGGAACATATTTTATTAACATCTTTACATGGAAAGATCTATTGGTAGGTTCATTCTGTTCTGAAAAGTGACCGTTTTTGCTATCTCAGTTTTCCTGGTTTTAATCTGAAAACTTTTCTTGCATATGATTATTGCACATCAGCTCCTAAGAAAATGAGGGAGATCATTGTAGGATTTTGAAAATGTTTCTGTGTTGCATGAATGTATGACTTTTAGCTGGTTATTGAGTTCTCATGGAGCTCCAGGGGAGTTGTGAGGCATTACTTGGCAGAAATAACATCAACCCTTGAATAAACACACCAGATCTGTAGTACAACACCTCCCAGTCTGACACAGCAGTCACATTTAATGCTGTGTAGTTCTTCGAGTCACTCCTGAATTCTTTATTTTTTCCCTTCTTTATTCTTCTGACACTCAACATAGTTTAAGCAAGTAACAAAATCTCACACATAATTGCACTTTCAGAATTTGATAGGATCTGTTTTCTTTTAAGTAGGTATGAAGTTTCTATCTCTTCGTACTATAAGAATATGTAATTTTTTCTTTGCAGCAAGGGGAAATAACTGGATTGTCAGTGATACATATCGTTCTCTTTGTAAAAATCTCTGATTATCTTCAATGTATTTCTTCCCATATTTGTAATGAGGGAATCAGTGCCATCACTGTTATCTTCTGGATCAAATAACATTTTGGATTGTAAAGTAGATCAGCAGTTCAAATCATATGAAATGCTAGTTATGTATATAAAGTTATCAACTTAATCTCATTCAGAACTTTGAAATTCTAAGTGTAATACAGAATTGCTCTTAAAATGAAACAATTGTCATTAAATATAAGTATCAGAAATAGCAAGGATTTGATATTAAATCCCACTGTATTGTACAGTGATCTCTATGTTAGTAAAAAAAAAGGAATAAATCCTCCAAGATTTACTGATAGCTTTTAATTATGCTCCTTATAGATATTGACAGTATTAACATTACTGATTGTTTTAAGCACAGACTCATGGAATTGTTTCGATTGGAAAAGCCCTCTGACACCACTGAGTTCAACCCTTCCCCAGCACTGCCAAGGCCATCACTATCTCGTGTCCCCAAGTACCACATCCACGCGGATTTTAAATCCCTGCAGTGATAGGGACTGCACCACTTCCCTCTTCAGCCTGTGCCAGGGCTGGACAACCCTTCTGGTGAAGAAATGGCACAGCCTGAGGTCACTTCCTCTTGTCCTGTTGCTTGTTACATGAGAGAAGTGACTGACCCCCAGCTGGCTACCACCTCCCTTTAGGCAGAGAGTCAGAAGGTGCTCTCTGCACCTTCTTACTGAGGGTGCCCTCAATCCCCTCATCCAGCTCATGGCTAAAGATGCTGAACAGGGCTGACCTGAGCACTGGGCCCTGGGGACACCACTTGTGATCAACCACTACCTGGGCTCCATTCCCCACTGCTCTCTGGGCCCACCATGCAGCCAGTTTTTTACCCCATGAAAACTCTGCCCTTCCAAGCCATGAACTGCCAGTTTCTCTAGGAGAACGCTCTGGGAAATGGTCGGAGGCTTTTCCTGGCTGCTGAAGTCCAGGTAGACACCTCCAGAGTCTTTCCCTCATCCACTAAGCAGGTCATAGAAGGAGGTCGGGTTGGTCAAGCAGGGCCTGCCTTTCATAAACCCACACTGGCTAGGCCTGGTCCCTAAAGCTAAAATTTTTTTGTAAACTCTGAGATTATATTGAGATTTCCATACTGGACAAGATGTCATCTTCTAGGCTAAATCTGGTGTGCAAGGACAGCAGAAACAATTAAGATAATTTCTAAGTGCCAATAGGAATGAAGTGTTTCCTTCCTTATGTCTAAGTTATATAAACCAGAATAGTAATGGATTTCTGGGCCTGGTGCAGTGAAGAAGGTAAAACTGAACATGGTTTGGTTGTGGTCCCTTGGAATGTCCTGTTCTCTCCCAGTGACAGTTTGGATGTACATGCCATTGTGGGCACACAGTGGGGTCTATAGGTGGCAGTCAGGCACTGGGAGCAGAAAGCACTAAAGGGCCATAAGGACAGTGAAAGGATTCAAACAACCAAAGTTTCCTTATTCCACCATCAAGATTTCCTTTCAGGTTTTCCCAGCTTTAACAGCACCTTGCAGTAAAGCTGGCAGTGCTAATGTAGTTCTCTGTGATGACTTTTCTGGTCTTCATTCAATTACAAAAAATTGCATGGAAGGATTTTTAGCAAAATCAAGGTCTGAAAATTCAGGAAGAGGACTTTGCCACTAAATCCTTGCCCTGTGTAATGTTTACATTTGTTTGAAAACCAGAACAGCTTTCTTGAAAATGTCTAGGTGACAGAAGGGGAGAGAAGCCAGGAGTTTTTGCTGGAGACCCCTCCTATGAGCCATCAAAACAAGAAGGCTAGATACAAAAGCTTCATTGCTGTTTATACTTGGTATGAACAGTTGCATTGTATACCGTAGGTTGGAAGAGGGTCTCAAACTAGTGAGGTGCCATCAATGAGTGGAATAGAGCAAGTTAAAGATTTTCCAGTGATTTATTACAATGTGGTGCTGACAAATTTTTGATACAGAAAATGAAGCACACAAATGGAAAATAATCTTCTCTAGAGGAAATTCTCATCATTGGGATGGAAATTTAATGAGAACAATAATAATGATAATAATAATAATAGTCCTAGTTCTGTGAGAGCAGAGTGAAGAAAAAAACAAGAAGGATCTTCAAAAGAGGAAGAGAGAAATAGATATGAAATTTCTGTGTGGGAAAAACAGTGAAGGCAAAAAAATAAGAGTCCTCTTCCAAGATTTTTATTTCAGACTCAACTATAACCTAGAGCAAAGGAGGAATAGGAATTAAAGCAAGGGGAACAACTTGTTTCGTTCATGTGCTGTGCAGTGGTCTGAAAATCATCATGGAATTTGAAAAATCAAATTACTAAAGGTAAAGATACAAGAATTGCAGGAGCATGATGATAAAAATCAGAGCATTTCATCACATATGTAAAAAATGAAGAGTAATAAAATTCTCTTCCCGTGTGTAGCAGTGTTGATAAGCAGAAGGTCAGTCAGAATTGGACTACAGCAAGAGAGTGCACTTTTCATGGCTGTACTGTGTATGAGGCCTTCACATTGCAAAGAGATTCCACAGAACACATTCAAACATATTTTTGGTTTTGTTGTAGGAGGATAGACTTAGGTGAACCATTAGAATTCTTTTTAACAGTTATCTGTGATTCTCTCTTTGATAAGGTTTTAATTGCACAAGACTGTACTTATTTTTCTACTGGGATTCTTGCTGATTCATTCAGTAAGAGTTCACTGGCAAACGCTGCTCTAAGGATGAATTGGCTGTGTGCCTTATAGGAAGCCTCTGTCTTTTGAGTATTGGTTCACTGGCAGCAGAAGTTGGGCAGTGTAGAGTCCATGCAGCTGGAAGAACTGGGGAATAAATCAATAAAAGGATCTTCTATTCCTACATGTGCAGAAATTCAACCAAATATTTAGACTGACGTCTCTCTCAAGTCTTGATCTCTGGTCTCAACAAAGAGTTTCAGTTTTCAGGGACAGAAATCAATAGAAAGTCAGGAGCCCTGGTGGGATTTAGTAGTCTCAGCATCTATTTGGATATGCTTCAACTGCCCCAGTACTGCTTCTGTTTAAATTAATGATTAATATCTATTGATTCCAATGAGGTAAGAGCTACTTCAGTGTTCTTACATGATCATGACCAAGCCACAGAAAATGAACTTTTCTACTAGCCTGAGTAATTTTTGGTTAGATTCAGGCAGCTCTCTTCTGGAAACAGTCAGTGGAAGTGCTACAGCAGAGTACCCTGACCCAGGCTGAGCACTGAGAAATCATGTGCTCCTGATGGTTTGACTTCAGTCTTTATCATCTGTCACATGGAATTTGTCAGTACCACTTCTCAGATGATTGAAAACTGCACTTAAGGACATTATAGAAGTGGATTATTTCTTATGATCTAAATTATAAGTGGGGCAAAAGGTATGAGAGTTGCACATTGAATGATATCAAGGGAGATAAATACTGCCCATCCAGCAGTTCTGTAATCACCATCCATCCTCACAAATGTTTTATTAAACTTGCCCTCTCTTGGCAGTTTCAATTAGGTTCTGGTGCTGTGGTCCCCACTATTGACTTTGAGCTGATGCTAAAGAGCACATTGTGTTTTTCATGTACTTTACTTGTGTCTTCTTCTCAATGCCTCTATAAATCTTTCTCCTGTTTTTCCACTTTGTGTGTTTGAGAGATTACTCTAATCAGTTACCATGAATTTAAGGTCCACAATTAATCCTCCTTTGGCAGGAGCCTGTGGGCCTTTTTCATATCCATTTACCTCACACTTGAGCTGCAATTTTCCCACTGTTTTTCTTACAGCTTACGCAGCGTGGACAGCATGGTCCAAAAGAGAAGGCATGAAATTGTCTGTGTAGCTTTGGTGAATAAAGGTCCCAGTGATGAAAACTGACCATACAGTGTAGGTAGTATCCTCCATACTATATAATGGAGTATATAACTGCTTATTACCATCAGCAGTTTAGATTTCAGGAGTAAATGACTTTGGGCTGCTAGAGCTGATGTTTCTCTCATCCGACTTTTCTTTTCCTGTAGAAATCCCAGAGGTGCCGTGTGCAGGAGGCCATTGGAGTGTGGCACTTGGTGTGATGGTGTCCCCTGACTGCCAGCAGTGGTCAGTGCCACTACCTCCTGTTTGCAGTAGGAAAGGCAGTAATGGGATCACCCACATCCCAAGGGTAACCCTGTTTAACTCCTGGTAGTAAAGGCTGGTTGTTGCTCAGACCTGAGGGCTTATGCATCCTATAAAACTGTTAGAGATCTTTATTGTTGCTTTGCTTTTACAGTAATAAATAAAACTAATAAAACTGGTTATTCTTCTCACTCTAAATACATGTTTTCAAACCACTGAATCCACAGTGTGTTACATCTCCCAGAAATACTATATCTGCTTTTGTACACAGTTTAAGGTTAAGGTGTATTTGTCCAGTTTTGTATAGGCCCCTTTAGTCTTTCTCTTCTCATCTCTCGTTGAAATTAAGTTTCGTGCTCTGTGTGAGCTTTTTCTTTTCACTCTTAAAGGCCGTATTGGGTGCTGTGATTATTGACAAATTATATTGATACCTGTTTTAGCTGAAAGTTGAACTGGAATTTGGTCATTAAGGAAATATACTTACATGTCAGTGAGAAGACTTTTGAAAACGCAATGTATGTGAATAGGTTTTAACTGAGAGCTTAAGTAAAATAGGATTCTCAGTTTTTAATGGATTAAGACAATTTCAGTTCTCTTCACTAAATACAGAATGAGAGCTTCATAGCAGAGGTAAAACTCAGCTTAGAAAAGAACATGAAATGACTTGAGTAAGGTAAAGACTTCAGGGATTCCTGCCACTCTTTCAGTTGTATTTTGTAAATAACCTGTTACATTTTAAGGATTCACCTGAAAATGGGGAAGTGTTGCTTTTCACTAATCATAAAAACTATGAGTTTGAATAATGTTGACCATTGCAGTGCTGAAATGTTGTGTGACACTGTGAAATCTGAGCAAAGTCTTTGTAGCATACTTACAGGGTTAAATGAATTTGCTAGGAAAACAAATGGGGCTGTGCTGTGGTTGGGTGGGGGAGAGGTGGTGGAAGGAAAAGCAGTCAGGCCAGAGCCATTGCCTACTGCCAGATAAGCAGAAACACTCCTTGTGCTTTCCACTACTTCTGTAAACTGGGTCCTGAAAAGTGGGGGGAAAATGGGACAGGACAGTGGCTAAGTGCTGTTCTCCACTCCGAGCACTTGCTGATGCTCCCTTGGCTGTGTGGAGCCCTTGCCCACCCTGGCAGCCCTTGGAGATGTCAGGAGTGTGTCTCATGGTGTGCACAGCCCTGCCTCCTGGTCCCAAAGGCTGCCCCCCTGTTTGTTGGAAGGTGTTGGAGGATCACCCCAGCCTCACCTGTGACACCTCTGCATGGGCATCAGTGACACCCTCTGAGTGCCCAGGGAGAGATGGTGCTCTCTCAGTTCTGCTCATGCAAGGTGAACAGCCTGGCCCTGACTGCCCAGAAACTGAGACTTAAGAAGCCATAAATAACTAAGAATAAAATGAGAGTCAGGACTATAAACCAGTAAAATAGCAAAGGTCAGTAGGTTACTCTTTGACTGAGGGGTATGCTGCCAGTGGGAAGAGCAGCAGATACCAACATGCCATGAGAGAAAGAGGAATTCCTGCTGCAGAGGGGGTTTGCAATAGCACCTGTCCACTGCTCTGAAACATATTGGGAAACTGCTTCATTTAGCCAAAACAAAACCTTCAGGACTGGGGGAAAGACTACAATATATCTGCAAGTACAGATGACTTCCAAGCTGAGAAAATATATTTTCAACTGTCATGAGGTGGTATTCTCTTGGGTTCCTAGTTTTATGTTGATATATTGCATTAGTAATTGTTTGTTAATGATATGGAAATTACCTTGCAGAAATTTAAATTGCTATTGTCAGAACTGAGGTTGACAGTATTACCCAGTATGAAATAGGTAACAAATATTACTTCATGAAGAAGCAAAGGCAATTCAAGGAATCAATATTTCATTTGCTTTGTAAAACTGTACCCATACTAACATAGAGAGACTTGGTGTGCTCTAACTGTGCTTGCATGTTTTGAAATGCATATATTTCTAAGGCTCTTTTTTAAAGGAATAAAATACCAGAATTAAAACATTTGCATCATATTTAGTATGTTTAAATTATCTTTATTTATTTTTTGTAGAGCAACTGATACTGTTGGCTGTTAAGCTGCTTCTATTGTGGTCTGAATTTTTGAAGCTATGCAGTGGATCATGAATCCAGTTGAACTTTTTGCAAAAGCTGAGAGACACTCTTTGTAACGTTAATGATGTTGGGATGCATTTTGTAGCTCTGCAGTTTGGTTAATTTTTCTGAATTTCATCCGTTAACAAAAGAAGATTGTGAAGTGATGAAAAGAAGATCATGCAGCAGCAGAAGCAGCAGCAAAAAAATCTTTATGTTGCCCTGGGTTATATGGTTAGATATTTAGATAGTGTCTGGTTGCAGAGGCAATAATATTTCAGAATACTTATTTGTATACTGATTGAATTTTGATCAAGACACAAGAATTTTCATTTATAGCTATTGCATTGTTCTGTTTTCAATTTTGGTAGCTTTGTGTGATTTACAATGAAAAATTAATCCTATCAACTCCAGTGTTCAGGTGACAAGGAGGAGTGGAAAATCTACATGATAAAATAACAGAGATACACTTGCTACTTCTGGTGCTGAGCTGGCTCACATCAGAATGTGCCTCAGTCAATGAAGCGTGCTGGTCCTGAGCTGAGCAGTGTGAAAACTCCCGGTTGTGCACAGAGAACATGGGAAGTGCAGAATCACCAGGAGTGGCTGTGAAACTGAAAGATGGTGCTCATTGGATTTTGCACACAAAATTGAAAGCCTTGGGCAGCTGCAGACATGACAGGAGTCCTCCATGGTTATCACTGCTTTATCACTCTTGCTTGGCTGCAAAGAGTGAAGGATGGAAAAGGGTACTAATTCCTTATTTGAAAACAATTACAGGACAGATGAGTTCTTTTTCCCTACTTCTTCAAGAGACAGCCTTTTTCAAATCCTTCCTGTTATTGTTGCACTCTGCATACTCTTATATGTATCACTGAACTGTTTGTTTAGCAGCAGAAAAATATTGGTATTTTGATGCAGCAAAACCACGTTGTGTTAATTTCTTGTGTTGTTTCATTACATTACAGGTACGGTAAGAATTGAAATGTTCAGGAACATGCAAAATGCAGAAATCATAAGGAAAATGACAGAAGAATTTGATGAGGTAGAGTATACAAATAGTTGTTTGAAGCATTATGAAATATATTATCACATACTTCTGGTTTAAATTAAAAATGCAGTGGGCCAGTAGATAAATAATGTCACAGTATGGGAAGCTGCACTGACAAACAAAGCAGCAACTTCAACTGTTAGATGCGGAGTAACAGGGCAGAGAGAGGCCCATCAGAGCAGGCAGGAAGAGGAACTGGAGAATTCTCATCCCACTGGGAGTGGTGATGGCATTCTGGGTGCTGAACTTCAGCTCTTGGGAGTGCCATCGTACAACAAAGAGCTCCAGATTCCTGACACATCAGATTCGTGAGACAGGATTACAGCATTCTGCTCTGTTTTCTCTGTGCAAGTTAATGTTTTGTGCGTTTTAAATGGCAATTTAAACCAAATAGGAACTTGACATGAAAATTACCATTTTGGAACAGTGATACAGAAAGAAATACTCTTTCAAAAGATCTGAGCATTTTGTTTGAAACAAGTAAATTACAATTCAGACTGGGTATATTCTGTCAAAATAAACATATTCCTAATGGCGAATGCTTTTTAGCTTTGAGATTTTTGAACTGTGTTTTCTTTGATTTTTGGTGTATAAAAAGCTGAATGTTCTGAGTGTTAATTTTGTTTAGTGAGGAAAACTAAAGCTGTAGCAGGAGTTTCTGTAGGACAGCAGTGTCTCTGACCAGTTCTAAATGAAATGCCAAGGCTGTGATTCAGAAAGTTAAGCAGGAAAACAATTAAAACAAAAAATACTCTTTTTCAGGATGTACTTTACACTAATTTCCTTCTTTGCCATGGCCTTGAACAACAGAGTGTTTCAGTAAACATCTGACTGCAGCCATAGGGGTGCTCCTTTTGCTGGGTGACTGTCCCATAGTTGATGAAAAAAGTGTTTTTCAAAAAAACCTTTTTAAAAACTGTCAAAGTTTTTCTCACAGAAGAAAAAAAACCTCCTTGTATGAATGTACTTGAAAGCAACGTCTCTCAAAGCATTACAGTTACTAGTACATAGTCTTTCTTTCTCCATTACTGGAAACTTTTCAGAACTTCTGTAGTTCTTAAAAAAAGTTTCAGTTCTAGCTTCTGCCTTAACGTTTGAATGGATTTGTGAGAGAATTTGTGGGGCTTAGTACAAAGGCATAAAATTGTCAGTCCTAGGCTGCAACCCAATTAATATTTTGAAATCTGGAATAAACTGTCGGCATTTCACCTGTAATAGCTCCCCTAGTGCCCCAGAAATCCCAATTTGTCCCATTGTTCCAAGAGTGCTGCAGGAATCAGCTGGCTGCTGGCCTGAATTTTGCACTTATGGCAGGGATTGAAGTATTGATTTTCCTCCTCCTGAGTGGAGAAATGCTTGTGCAAGATTTAAACAATGGAAATAACTTTGTTCACAAAGTTCACTTTGGGACAGGGAATTCCGTGGACATCCATTGGCTGCACTGTTTGGCTGCTTGGCTTAGGAGTACAGGTGTTTTGTAGGTGAATTCCCTTGTAATTGTTGTGCTAGAGTTGGCAGGCTAACAAAGATTTGGTTTACTCTGAATTCTCTAAGCACTGGGCCATCAAGTATTGTGTCAGTGTCACTAATGTATCACATTTTTATTGGTATTCAAGAATAAAAGATCCATGAAGTGAGTTTATTGTAAGTTTATTCTTCCCATTTCAGCCAGATGAGGTATTCCTGGTACATCTTCATAGGCTTTTCAGAAGAGCTGTCTGATATGTACTTATAGGTTAAAAATGCACCATACAGAGATGAGTAGTTACAGCACTAGAGATTATGAGGATCTGTTCCAAACGACTGCATATACACACACCTCAAGAAAGCATTTGTTATGTACCAAAGTTCACATGTAGAAATCCATCAGGTTATTTTGGTGTGGTTGAAATGGCTGTGATTTGGTAAAATGTGATGGCTAAAGGGTTTTCTTTAGGGGAATGTTTTTTATGAAGTTTAGGTTCAAGGTGTTTGATTACAGGTCCTCTGTGCTGGCCTTGCTGCCTTTGCATGTTTCAGTCTGGGTGATAAGCCCTGAGGAGGAAAGTTCTCACAAAACCACAAAATAAATGTGTACAAATGGATATAACTTTGGTACTACTGACTTCTTATCCTGGCTGAGAGATTCAGGATGGAGCATTACTGCCTTGATGTTTTGGATACTCTGGAATTGGCTTACAAATCAAGTGGTCAGGGAGATTTATACACAGGCTTTTTCACTGAGGGGAAAAAAGCATCATTTTCTGATTGTGGCGGAACAGTCTCCGTGTAATGCAGTGTATATAGTGGATGTAGTAAGAGCAGATGTGGAGAGGCATTAAATGAACATGCCTAGTTCAATCTTGTAATAATTTTTTGAAGATGAAGTGTATGAATCTGTAGTAAAATACCTATTACTGCTATCAGAAGGCAAGTTTTACCACTAGAAAAAGGCTGCCTTTACAAGATAAAACAGGGCAGTGTTTGCTTTCTGATCAGGAAACTGTAGTTTTGAGGAAACCATACTCAACTGTAAGTTTGAGCAAAGTGTGTGGGGAGGGGCAGCCAGCTGATCAGAAATTAACCTGGAGTTCAAGTGGGGATGGAGAATGACACAAACTGTCAGTCACACAGGCCTTTCTTTAGGTTTTGACCTTAAATACTTTGAAATATTCCCATCTCGTCCTTTGCTCCCACTTCTAATCGAGGAGACAAGGAAAGGAGAGTCTTGATACTTATTTTGGACTATACAGAACCAATACAGCAAGTGGAAAATAGTTACATTGATGTCTTTGCGAAAGTGGTTTCATCTCAATGAGCCTCCCTGATTATTGAAGAATAATGTATTGGTTTTATTTGTTATTCTCCCTTGCCTTGAAGGAACAAGTTGATGTCTAGTTTAGAACCGTAGGCCACAATGGCTACACCAACATTAAAATAAATTAAACGGGGAGACCTTTAATACCTGATCTTTTTCTTCTGTTGTTCTGCAGGACAGTGGTGATTATCCCCTGACCATGCCTGGGCCTCAGTGGAAGAAGTTCCGCTCCAACTTCTGCGAGTTCATCGGGGTGCTGATCCGGCAGTGCCAGTACAGCATCATCTACGACGAGTACATGATGGACACGGTGATCTCGCTGCTCACCGGCCTCTCCGACTCGCAGGTCCGCGCCTTCCGGCACACCAGCACGCTGGCTGGTGAGTGAGCTGCACAGGAGGCTTCTGCCCCAGGCCTTGCTGCTGCTTATCCACTGTGACAAGTACTTGTCTTTGGATTGAGGTGGACCCTGAGCAAAACTGTGGAAAGCTTCATCAAATCCAAGTACCGCGTGTGGTACAACTATACTTAAAATACTCCTTTTTTATTTGGGAAGTAGTGTGCTGAGGCACTTAGGGATTCCTGTCATCCCCAGGTCCTCCAGTGAATCCTTAGAATCAAAAGTGGTGTGCTTATGTCTCGTATATTACTATTAGTTTTTCACTTGTTGTACAAAATATTGGAGTAATTTTATATTTTAGAGTATAAATTTATTCTAAAGAAGTATCAAGACAATTGTATTTTCAAAGAGTTTCTGTTCTTCAGAAAAAATAATCTGTGCCTTAACTGGAGAAGCATAAGGTTTGGGACTACTGGGCCATGGTTGTAGGGCTCCCTGTATTCTGCCTGCAGCCACACCACCTTTCAGTGCAGCTGCTTCGCCTAAGGAAAGCCCTGGGTGTATCAGATAGAAATGGGCTCTCCTTATGTATTTCATCACACCTGTATGAGATGTCTCCTCTAAGAGGGATGAATTGCTTTCCACAAGGAACTATTTTTCTCAATTACAAAGCCACTACCAGGGTGGCTGGCTTGGGTGTAGATGTCTACAGCTGGTCATGTCAGGTGATAAGAAATCCATCTTACTTCAAGGTTCATAGATCATGCCAGATGTTTGAAACTCTTACAGCAGACATTTGTCATAATCTGAATGTTTCTATGGCCAGTATTTATTACTATTTAGTCTTTCCACAGTCAGCCTCATACACATTTTTTCAGTTTCAAGTGTACCAATACCCAGCGTAAAACAAATACCATCAAAATTTATTTAAAATTTCATCTCTTGTTATGAATCAAAGTAAGAGGCAGATTTCCAATGATACTGATAAAACAACTCCAGATTTGAGTGGATTTTGATTTTAAAACTGAAACCCAAACCCTTCAACTCACAGTGACTGAACTCCTTTGGAAATGCATTCCCTTGTGTTCTTCACCATACTTAGCAATGGGATGGTAAAATCATGAATTATGCAGGCTTAAGCTTCCAGGTTTGGAGTTTCGTCTTCAAATTCAGTATTCCAAGGTAAGCAGTAGATAACCTGCTGGAAACCCATGCCTGCTATTTCAACTATATTCCCTTCAGTCTGGTGCTGTCTGCATTTCTGGATGGTTTTGATTTGCTGTTTGCTCAGACTGTGATTGATTGGTTCATAGGGAAGAATTTATGGAGTGAGGTCTGTGCTCTGGTCCCTGGGATTGATTGGTCCATCCCTGCATGGGCCATTGCAGGGATGTCCATCACAGATGGAAGCTGCCAAAGATCTCAGCATTTACCAGTGACAATACATGCCATTTATTTATTTATTTGCTTGTTGTAACAAGCTTGAGGCTTGGGTTTGATTCTCTAAATTTCCTTCAAGCTGTTTTTAGCACATTTAATTGCAGTCCCAAAGAGCAGAGGACAGCTTGATGCCATGGAGCTCAGTCTTGATAAAGTTTTTTAAAATCTATTTGTAGACTGGCATTTCTTCTTGAAGGAGTGTTTGTAGGTCCTTGTTTTCAGTTTTCCTCTGTGCTAGTCAGAATGAGAGATGATTAACTGTAGGAAGAAGTACCTGTAGGTTACCAGTTTTGTGCTATAGCAGTCTAAATCAATCCAAGTAGACTCACTTTTCCAATTGTGTGGTTGCTTTTCTACCTTGAAGCAATGCTGCATATTTAGAGGAGCATGCAGAGAGGATGTGATATTTTGTTGCATTATTTTGCTGGTTTTTCAATATTGTAAAATGTGTTGTACTATGTAACTACACAGAACTTGGGAAAGACCCTTATTAATGTTTTTGTAAAAATAAATTTTAGTCCTGAAAAGCAGACATGAACAATATCATATCCAGCACGTGTGAAAATAAAAATGGCATTTTTGTATGGCTGTACAGCTGACTTTGGAGCAGTGTCAGACCTGCATTCAGAGAAGCTGTGCTGTAGTCCCTTATGAACTGAGCCATCCTCAGCAGCCATTGGTTAAGGTCACTCTTAGTATGGAGCCATCTCTGCTGGCACTCTTCTGTGCAGAAATGGCTGTAACTCCCCAGCAGCTGCCTTCATGGTGCCCTGATGCTGCAGGCTCATGTGCTGGCTCCCTGGTGCACTCAGAATTTGTCTGGAGAAGACAGCAAAGAGCAGTGCCTGCAGCTCAGTGTGGTATAGACTCTGCTTTCTGACCATGGGCCACTGACCTGGGTATTGCCTGAGTGGAAGTGCCTTTCCAAATGGCTGTGCCAGGGTTGAGAGGCTTTTTGCTGTGAGTATGGATGTGCTGTGGAAATATTTTCTGAGCTCTGACTACATGTAAAGAGTCATAATCTGTCTTGTGCCTTTGCAGCTATGAAGCTTATGACTGCTCTTGTGAATGTTGCCTTAAACCTGAGCATTCATCAGGACAATACACAGAGGCAGTATGAAGCTGAGAGAAACAAAATGATTGGCAAAAGAGCTAATGAAAGATTGGAGCTGCTGCTTCAGAAAAGAAAAGAGGCAAGTGAAAAGACATTTATTTTTCCTGGTTCATGTGCATTCCCTCCAACAGAAAGCCCAGGGTGGTTTGTGAGTTAAGTACCACAGTGAGAAAGAGCTTAGTTCTGCAGTGGTGTTTGTGTGATCTCAAGCACACTACTTAAATCCTGTATTGCCACATTCAGTTGAGTTTGTGGTGCTGTTCTGCATGCAAAGAGAATTCTATTCTCAGGCTTCTGTGTATGACCAGGCAGGAAGAGTCTCAAACTGTAAGCAGTCACTGTTCTGATGATGCAGAAAGATTCTGACAAGAGGATCACACATTCCCTCCCCGCACTGCCCAGTTTTCCCCTTGATCACTGCAGTTATTCCACAGTGTCTCATTAGTACTTCTTTTTTAGCTGCTTTCAGGAAACACTGGAGTTGAGGCTATAGCACCTGTTCTCAGAGAGAAGGAGCTAGGGAGACATTAAAGTCGCCTTTAGTAAGTACCAGTCTGGCATTAGGTGAGAAAAAACATTAGAAAGTTGCTGTAATCATCCCTAAATAAAGTATTATATCACAGGAAATTTCAGTTTTAGAGGTGTACTTAAAGATGACAAGTAGAGAATTAATACACATACACCTAAACAACCATAATGAGTAAAGATGCCAAATAAAACTCATAAGAGAAATTGAAAAGTCAAAGTTTGTATGGCTTAGATTTAAATTTATGATTTAATATATTAGTTTTGAATTTTCTCCACCACTGTTTTACTCCGTGACAATGAAGGATATCTATGTGTTTTGCCTGTGTACAACTTGAATTCCTTTAGGTGTAACTTCGACTCAGAATTGCTTGACTTTGTAGTCTTTGTCTGGGGATAATTACAATTACGTATTTTTATTTTACCCCAATGATCTGTAGCACTTATTTATTTGGTTTTCATAATTCTTGAAAAGCTTGCATTAAGGTACAATGCAAGAACAATCTCTCCTGCCCAAACTGCGAGAGAAACATTTTTAATTAAATATTAAATTGAATGTGAGTTCTAAAGCAGTTTGAAAAGCAAAATGGTTGGAACAGAGTTTTCGTTCCACATTTGTTGATTGTTGCTTTGAATTTGCAGAGGACAAAGGCACTAATTGCACTGATTACCTTGGGCTGGTGGCTCTGTGGCTGGGAACTCCTCTGTGCCCGTTCCCCCAGCCATTCTTTCAGAGCTGCAGGGCATCCTCTCTCTGGGGAGCTGTAGCAAGGATGCCCAAGCTGCACAAGGCTGGGGAGCCTTGACAGGAGGAGGAGCATTTCTTAGTCCTTACCTTTGGCTCTGTGTGTTCAGGGGCTCTCATCTCACTGCTCATGACAGCTGAGCAAAGCATTGCCTGGGAAGAGCCAGGCTGAGTACGTCAGTGGGGTTAAGCACACCAGGGGCACCTGGGCAGAAGAGATCTATTAGGATTAGATGGCTTAGTTCTCTGTGTAAGAATTCCTGACATAATACTGTATATTCCCAGTGTTTAAATACTCTGAATTACCAGTGGCATTCTGTGCTGGCACTTCCTCAGTTGGTTCTTTGATGAAGTGCCACCTTAACAACCCCTCCTGAGCACATACCTGTGCATGTGTTGTTCTTTGTGAGCTGACAGAGGGACAGTTCACCGAGTGTGGCAAGTTAGTCTGAAGCAGAGAAGGAGCACTTCCTGAAGTGTTTCATTCTCATGCATCATCTACAGGCCTGGTGGGAGAGCCATGTGTGGAGCTCTGTCTTATCAATGAGATTTTCAGCTCAAGTGGATGATTTAAGTAGCAATATGCCACAAGGCAGAGAAAGTTGTCTTTTTAGTATCTGCCAGTAGTAATTCAAATTTTGTGCTTGTCATACATGTCTTTTTGAGCTTCCAAACCTGCTTGCAGAGTCAACAAGAGAATGTTTCCCTCATTTTTTACCTCTGTTTAAGAGAGGGAGTGTTAAATCATTTTCACATTGGTAAGAGCAGGAGTCCCAAGACACAGATGCTCTCTCAAGATGCTTGAAGTTAAGCAGTCAGATTGAAGTGCATGGTTTAAAGAACTTGGAAGTGTAGAAAGCAATTAGAGTTTCAGAGAAAATCCATTACTGAATCTAAAATACATTTGAGAATTGAATCCTTTAAATGTTAGTACACAGAGGTAACAGGGATCTCACATGGACCTACTGAGTCTCTGATTCTGCTTCCACACCAGCTGTGCCCCAGCACCTGGATACCTGTACCAGATGATAATTTACCATGTTTATAGTGAACTGTAAATTCTGTGGAGAAGAAGAGGGAGGAAGCCATCCATGCTGTCCCTTCATCTGTGTTGCTCAGGCCTCTACCATGCTGCTTCACTTGGCACTCAGAGAGATGTCAAAGTTCACCTTTTTCAGAATCTCCACTTTCTCATGGCTCAGAAAATCCATCCTCTCCTACCTGTCTTCTGTGATGTGTTTTTATACCAAGAGATAATTCCCTGAGTTCTTTGTGAGTGTCTGCTTCCAGGGCCCTGGAAGTTTTTCAGAAAGCCTCCTGAGGCTTCTTGGTTTCTTCCCATCCTCATTTTACTGCACAGTCTGTGCTAGGCTGTCTCTACCCCCATGTTGCTGTGGATGTTTCCCTGCCTGTAGCCTGTGGAGTCATCCAGCTGAGGTGTGATTAGGAACTCACAGTCCCCTTTGGGTTATGAATTCTCAAACAAGCTTTGAGTCTGTGCATATTTGGGTTGAGCTGATGCTGCAAATAGTGCTTTTCCCAGAGGCCATGTCTAAATATGCTTGGTTCATGTATGCAGAGCTGGTGTGGACTCAGCTTTTCCTTTGTACATAATCCCTTTTACTGTGAAATTAGTTTCTTTGGCAGGCTTTTGATTATTCAATCAAGAGACCTCAATGGCTTGGTTTCTCCACATGCAAAGTGGAGACTGCACCTCCGTACACTTTAGTGAACTGGGAGGCTTCACTCCCTGAGTTCTGAAGCTACTTGAGCTCCTTACCTGGAAGATGCAGTAGAAATATTGGGCTGAAAAATAGAAGCCCTTAGGTGAAAGTGTTTCAGAGCTCGTGCCACGCAGGAGGTCAAACCAGCTGATCACAATTTTGCCTCTGGCTTTAAAACCTTTCATCTGTTAAATATATACATCCATAATTATACAGGTTTAATTATTTTATGCATTTGTGCACTCTACTTGTAAGGCTCTGTTGTGGTTTTCCCACTGTTCCACAATGTGGGCAAATTTACATTCCCATATTGTGGTGCTGTGCTTGGACTGTAATGAACACCTTGATGGAAGAATGATGGCTGCTCCAAGAGCTGATTGGATAAAATTGGTGTCATCTTATTAACAAAGCTGCGTTTAGGTGTAATTAAGTTATACTTAGTTTAGTACAAGATCTGACAGTATGAGAATACTGTAATTAAGTCCAAGTTGTGTTAACATATTAATTGACACTAGGGAAGCTTCCCATAGTACTTGCAAAATGTGTTCATATCACCCAGGAAGTGAACAGATTTTTAAGAAAACGCTCTTATTTGTAAAAGTATGCTCATAACACCTTTTCATTTGGAATTGGGTTTGGTTTCTTGCAGCCCAAGGCCTGGATGTCAGGTATGCTCTGGTCCTGGAAATCTTCCTGCTTCTGAAACCCAGTTATTGTGGGTGCTGAAGTTCAAGCAACTGACAGTCTTTAACTTAAGATTCAGAACTAATCTGTAACCAGCTTTATTTCTGCAGCTGTCATTCACTCAGCTCTGTGTTTCCCTGTGAACACAGCACTGGTGAAATTACTGCACACATTGTCTCTACTTGCCTCATTCTCAGTAGCAAAAGTTGACAATCACTTCAAAGAACTAATTTGAGAGACTAAATTGATATTTGTAATGAATGTTAATTTTCTTCCATTAAGACTTTGCATATAAAAGTGTAAATATTTGTATGTGTATGCACACAATGTAGGCATGTGCTGGAAAAGCAGAAATGGTGAATTTACTCAAGTGCTCTTCCAAGATCTTCTAAGGTTTCCCAATAGGCAATTGTAGAATACCAAATTATAATAAGCAATGATCTTTTATTTATTTTGTGTTTTGTTTTTCACAGCTACAAGAAAACCAAGATGAAATCGAAAATATGATGAACTCTATTTTTAAGGGTATATTTGTTCATAGATACCGGTAAGAAAATGCATGTTCCAGTAGGTTCTGCTAACAAAGTGTGGTCATAAGGAAAGTCAAGGGCAGTTCTGGGTTGATTTTCTTCTCATGCAATATTCTAGATGCTGCAAGATCACTGTCAAAAAACCACTTGAAGTTATGGAAGAATTTACAAATTGTAACCTCTATTAATTACTCAACAGAGCCATCCACACAACTTTATTTTAATTCAGTAGACAGCTTTAAAGGGTTGTGGGAGACACGGGCTTTGAACCTTTGCATTTTGGAAAGAAAAGTTGTCCATGTTGGGAGCACAAAAACGACATCTCGTAAGAATAATCACATAATTACTGCATATCATAGGATAGAAGTTGTCCTCCAGCCTGCATTTCCTTTTGTATGTCTAGAGTGTAAACAGCAAATTTGGAGTATGGTTTACCAGAGAACAGTAGTCTTAATATAGATATAAATATATATAAAATAGATTTAGGGTTGTTGTGCATCACAAGATGCCTCAGAGCATCTGCATCACCTTGGTGCAACCAGCTCTTTAAGTGTTGACTTGCTGAAATCAAAAGATAAAATTCAAGGGTACTAAACTATGCAACTAAGCTTTCAGATTTCAGTTCTGCTTTAAAGGTTTATAATTTATGGAATCTTTTAGGAAAATGGCAGGAAAAGAGGGTGTACAAAGAGAGGGTTAGAAGGTGAAGAGGAGCCCATAGCTCAGTTGGACAGAGGGATGATTGCAATTTGGAGAAAAGCACACAGGAATCTGGGAAAGTGCTCGTGTCGACAAATGTGTGAGTGTGAGCAGCACCGTGGGGTTGGAGAGTGGCTCCTCAGTACCTGAGCGTGGACAGAAAGTTCACGGTTTATGGTCAGGAAGCCTTGAGCTGCTTGGCAGCAGGAGGATGGGCATGCAGAGCCAGCAGGTAAAGGAGTGTGCTGGATCAATGTAGCACTCAGACCATTTTGTTAGGAGAGCAGCTTTCATGACATAGGTAAAAAAGCTGAAGAAATTAAATTCTAAGAGTGTTTCCATTTTTATCCCTTCAGAACTTAGTGTATTATATCAAACACAACGTTGCTTTAAAATATCCTCTTAGTAGTTCATGCTCTTATGTGGGGTTGGAAAAAGACTCAGCCTTTTGGTGGTCTGCATTCTGGTGCTTTTGCTTTTTCTTTTGAAATCATCCTTTTGTAAAAAAGTTTCTTTTCATGCCTGCTGCCACCACTAGTAAAGACCTGATTTTGCTGATGTTGCTGTAAGAAAGGAGAGGCCAAATAAATAAATGCCATCCATGCCCTGGAAACAGGTGGCTCTGATTCCCCAGTGGGGAATCGACTGAAATCAAACAGGTGGTGGCACCACTTGTGCCACTGTTCAGAGGGGTCAGGAGGAACCTGTTCCCACCCTGCCCCCAGAGCCACCTGTGTGAGCACGAGCCATCCCTGACCTTTTGGGGAGGCCCAAAGGTACATACACCAAACTGTGAGTAATGGTACACACCAGAGAGCACAGAGTGAGACAGCACTCACAGCTGGATGAGAAAATAGAGGGGGAGAATGTCTGTGTGAAACCCAGCTAATTGGTGACAAAGCCCAGAGGGGATAAAATGTAAAGGATTTTAAACTATTATCTGCTTTCATAACTTCTTAATTTCTTGAACCTTCCTTCTCTCAAATAGTTCAAATTATTCATAATTTTCACATGATTTTACGGGGCTTAGACCATGCACTAAGTGGTGATGATTTCGAAAGAATGTTATTTTAATTATTCCCAGAGAGTAAATGCCATCCTTCAATATGATTCAGACTCAGCCACAGTGATTCATGCTTAGTGACCTTTGTAGCTTAACAAACAAGTCCTTGATCTAAACAAAACCCCCAAAACTGTTTCATTCAGAATGTATCTTCCATCAAGTGTTGCAGTGAGGTTACATCTTCTTTCTGTAGATTGGCTTTCAATTTACTGGAAGATTTAAGTGCTCACTTCTCTCATCAAGGAAAAAAAAAAGATTTGCAGAAATAGCTAAATACTTTTCTAGGTATAATGCTAGTCTAGTGTGAACAGCAGATTTGGTCAAAAACTGAGATATTCTTAATAAGCATGCAGGGAATGTACCCACCTCACTGCATGTTGCCGTTTCTCCTTCCTCAGCCATTTGTTCTCACTAAATTTCTGTGGCTTTATGATATATTTGGTTGTCCAATGGTGGTTTTATCCTTTTTTTTAAAAAAAGTTAAAAAGTAGTTTTAAACTTTTTTTGATTGAAGTCAAAAGCTGAAAATTGCTTGCAAGGTACATGTGTATAAAAAAAAGGAGAGGAGGTCTATTTCTTCATTTCAGTTATATCTCATACATCATCAGAGATGACTGAATCTGAGATAACTGCCACATGGCTGCTCAGATGTAATGAGTATTTATAAAATGTTCATCCCTCTGAACTGTTATCTGAGATGTCAGAGTTTTGGTTTGGCTCTTTCCCTGCCTAGGACGTAGCACTGTGTGTCCAGACACATTCCCCTTTCAGCGGGTATAGACTGACAGATCTCAGATTTCAGTCCTACTTCATAGTACCTTTTTTGTTTTGAGTGCCCAAAGACATTTTTCTCCAGGTGTGACTGTCCAGAAAAACAGAACTGTTCCAGTTTTAGCTTATGGCAGACGAGAATGGGGATCCTCACACTGATGGACACAGTGGGTTTGAGAATTTATGCAGGGCATGAGCCTGTCCTGAGGTAATGTTCTGTCAGTACTGGCAAATAAAGCAAACCTTGGCAAATATAGATAGCATTGCCATTTTTATGGAGAAGATGCTTCTGTCTCCTTCCGAGGTGTTCCTTTGCCTGCTACAGAGTAAATAGGATTATGGTGACAGGTTACATGGGAATTCCACTGTGGGAAACAAGACATGGCAAAAAGGGAGAAGGGGTTATTGGATGGCAGTTTGGTGAGGAAGCACAAACCAGTCAGCACAGGGAAATAAAACCTAAACCAAACCAGAGAAGAATCCTTCTCCCTGCACCCTGAATGTGTCATGCTAAGGAGGCAAAACATACTTCTTATGTGACAAGGAAATGCATTATGGTTTTAGGTATGTTTGAAAAAACAAACAGAAATTACTGGTGTCACAGGCATAAAAAAAAAGAGAAGGCAAAAAGTTGCATAATTTAATTTGAGTTTGACTTTTCTGTGAAGTTTAAAAGCACACACTGCTCCCTTCCCTACAGAGCTGTGCCTCATACTTCATACAAGCAGAGGTGTTGGGACAGGAACTCTTTGAGAAATACTGGGGTCAGAGATACATGAAGCTACATCTCAGAATCCATGTCATGCCTTCAAACAATAAATTCCTTGGTCTGGCAGGAGCATTGGATAATCAGCCTAGTAACAGGTTATTGGAATAGATATTTAAATAACCACTGTGTGCAGAGGCATTTAGGAATGGGAGTGCTGTGTGCCAGCCCCTCCTATGAGTAGACTCTGCAGTGGGCATTCACCAGAACTTGTGGAAGTTGGCTCTGAACTCTTGTTTTTCTTACCCTTCTTCTTTTTGGGGGCCCTAATTCAGGTCCAGAAATGAGAATTATAGAAAAAAGAAGTAGAAAAGACATTTTTGTCCAATTCTCATTATAATTACATCTTCAAAATGTTTCTAAACTGCCAGGCAGCCCAAGAGATGGGTCCAGTTCTATTCAAGTGGCAGTGGTGTGGTCCTGTGCAGCTGCTCCATTTCCTGTCCTTTGGGGGGAGTTTGAGCTTCCAGCCCACAGAAAGCCCAAGGCAGTGAGTCACCCTTGGTTCTGTCCTTGGTAGAAAGTTTTCCTATAGACTAACTCTCAGCCCAGCCCATTGACTGAAATATCTGTATCTTTCTGTTCATACTCGTTTGCCTGTTGAGTAATATCTCTGTCTTCTGATGCTTATCTGCAGTTCTGGCTGTCTCAGAGCAAGGTGTGAGAAGCAGCATCTCCAGTGGTTAGATTGGGCAAGCAAGTGCAATGAGAGTAGTCAGGCACCCTTAGGAGCTTCCAAGAAGCCTTGAAGCAGTTCCTGCTGTGCTGGTCATCTCCAGGTCACGCCTTGGTGTGACTCAGCACTGGCAGTGCTGTAGGATGTGAGCATCCAGGGCACTGCACATCAGCCAGGTTTGCCTAGGGGCCTTCAGTTTAGTCATGACTTTGTGATTAAACAGACTGAAAGAACCCGGGAGCTGGAGCTGACAACCACTCCAGCAACCCTGAGGAGCACACTGCTCTGCACCTGACATTTCCCAAATATCCATCAGAGACTCTGTGGCTCAGGTCCTGAATACTTCTGGCCTTAATCACTATTCTTGTGTGTACTTTGGCATGAAAGGTACACTGAAGTGGCACTTGGAGTGCCACTGGTAGAATCTGTTTCCTGACACTGCTGTGGTTTGTACTAAGGTTTATGGGCCTGCCTTGTCAAGCCAAAATTTCAAAAGGAAATGCAGAATTTCTTACTTGAACCCCTTTTGCCAAATCTTTTCAGAAGTTGCATCATGGATGATCTCTACCCAGAGTAGGAACTTAGGCTGTGAATTGTGCTGCGAATATTTTCCCCTTGCAAATGTTGCTTTGCAGTTTGTACTGAAAAGAGGTTTAAATATATTTCACGTCTAAGATCTGTAGATGCCATGTTGGTTTTCATCTCTGTGCTGGACTAGATTCTGTTTCTTTCTAGAAGTATTTGGCAAGTAATAAAAGCTTACATCACTTATTTATAATTATGATAATTAATAATGCATTCATTATTCCAAAAACACTTCCAGTGTAGGTATAATCAGTATTTATATGTTCTTGTGTCAACCAGAAATAACGTATATTTTCAAAAAGCTAAACAATTCATAGTGACTCTGACCAGAAGCTAAAATGTATTTAACTGTATAAAAAGTAGAAGAAAAGTATTACAGTTTAATGACACGCAATTACCACATGGATAGCAAAGGTACAAAGATTTGTTTGGCTGTATTGTGTTTGATACAGCATTGTATGGGCATGGAGTCCCTGGTAGTGATTCTGATCAGTGACAGTTACCTGGAAGGTGATGTGCAGTGGGAAGTGGTGTCTCTCAAGTTCCCCTGCATCTCCAGCAGCTTGAGTCTGTTTGCTGGTCTCACATGCCTTATCCATGATTCTGTCTCATTTTCAATTGTACTGGAAATGTTAAATTCTTATTATACTAAATCTCTTAATCAGTTGAATTTCCTTCCTTCCTTCCTTCCTTCCTTCCTTCCTTCCTTCCTTCCTTCCTTCCTTCCTTCCTTCCTTCCTTTCATTAGCAGCTTGCAGTGAGTGTCTGTAGTGCTGAGGGATCTCTGAGAAGGCTTTTGAATCAAGAAGCAGTTTTTCACTGTCTGCCTTGGGAAGTTTGAATGCACTCTTAGGGAAAACATGATTTTTTTGGCTGGCTGTGCTGCATGATTAAATAGTTGTTGACATTTAGTTTCTTTTTGGGATTGCCATTAAATCCTTCCAAAATCCTTTAGTTAGTAAATTTATAAGGTGGTGAAATAACCTACTTGGATGTGAGGGCCCAGGCTGTCATCCCCTCATAAGAATGTCTTCCTCGCTAATTCGTGTTGCTGCAGATGTGGCTCCCCATTTTTTCTTGATTTGTATTTACTACTCTTTTAGGTTTTTCCATAAGTCTTGCATTCTTCCAACTATTATTTTGCTTTTAAAATAGTTTTAAAGTAACTCCATATAAGAGAAATGCTAATCCAGTGAAGCAATGTACAATTAAACACGCACACATGCATATATATATATATACACACATATATATATGTGTGACTGTAGTCATAGTTTTAACTAAAACTTGTCTTCAGTATGGCTGCCTTTGCCATAAGGAATGCAGTTTTTAACCCTTGAGTGTGATATTTAGCACACTGGTCCTTACACTACTTAAACCTGTTTGAGAAATCCCTGCCCTGCTCCTGATGCAGCTTGTCTCCATTGTGGATTGCCCCTGACCTTGGTTCTGAGGTTACAGAGGCTTCAGGAAGTTGGACAGACCAGATTTACTGATGCTGTTGGGAAGTTGTTAGAATTAATCTTTCTCATAGGCAAAGAGAGGCAATGGCAGAGGTTTGGTGGCATTCACACAGGTGTCCCCCTCATGTTATTGCATTAAATGCATTACATGCTGCTGATGCTTTTCTGCTGTTACAGCAGTCCAGTTCCCTCCCTGCAAGTTGAATTCAAATGCCGAGACTTGCCTGGAGGAGCCCCCTGGCCATGTGTGATGCTGGGCTTGGTTCATGGTCCCTGTGGGGGCCCTGGGTTCCAGCTCAGGGTCTGGCAGGTCAGGGACAGGACAAGGGCTCTGGATCAGCTGGGCCAGCCTGCAGGAGGGAAGCACGTAGTTCCAGTATGGGGTCACCAGGGGTTTGCTGCACTGAATTAGGGCTATGAACATGTGCAGTGCATTTTATTTATATTTTGTAAAATTGCTGACTTTCAGAAAAATGCAGTTTCTCATTTTTGCAATTATTCTCTTGATTGAAGCTTGGAATTTTTCTTTCCTTCCCGTAAATTAAATTTCATTTTGGGGCTTTGTTGGTCTGGTTTAGAATTAAATTATGTTTATTACTTTTCCAAAAAGATTTTTTTTTCATAAAAATACAAGAAAAGGGTCTCAATTACAAGCAAGTCCAGTGTTTGCAAAGCACCAGACATTCCCTTCTTCTGTGCAGTGACTCTTTGTGTTCTTCTTGTATTACAGCTGAAATTTGGAACTGTGAGGCAGTGCCAGCTGGAGTGGCACAAGTGATTTCTCATGGTAACAGATGTCCCAGAGATGGAATTACTGAAGGGACAGATGGCCCCCATCCCTTTTCCCATTGTTTCATTATTAGTGAAGATGCCATGCTCCATGTCAGGGAGGCAGGAAAGTGCCAATCAGATGGAAAGCATTTCCATCCTGGTCTCCTTAGGTGACCTCTCTCCAGTTTCCTGCCACCCCTCCTCACCAAGCAGCTGATAAATCTGCCTGAGATATGTCTTTGCTTCTTCCATGCCTTGCCACAGTCAGAATGTAGGATAAAAGCAAGAAAATGGGAAGAAATGAATGCTGAAGTGAAAAATTCTCATGGGTTTTATTGTAAGGGTGTTCATGGGAGGTATGAAATGAGATCTCTTTGTGTAGCAAATTCCATTGTGCTCCTCTGGCAGTTGCCTTTGGTAAACCACGTAGCTTCTCCCACCTTGCAGTGGTTCTGCACCTCGAGCTGGAGACAGGGCTGCAAAGCAAATGTCAGTGATGCTGTTTCAGAAATGATTGCCCAGAGGAGATTTGTAGCTTGGGTTCATAATTCTCTTTGAAAAGAGAGAGGTTAAAGGTGGAGTAATAGACTAAGAAGCAAACTAGGGTAAGAATTTCTTTACATAGAGGAAACATAGGACCATATATAAACACTGAAATTATTAGATCAGTGAGTTCAAGGCTGTAGAGGAACAGAAAATTAGTGAGAAGGCAGTAAGAACAGTGACAGGCGTCACATAGTGAGATTGGTGACAAGTAAAAGCAAAATATTATAGCTATGACAATGGGAATGAGAAGTATGAGTGTCTGTAATCTGGCTAATCCTTGCTCTTTTCTTTTTCCATATTAGTGATGCTATTGCTGAGATTAGAGCTGTCTGTATTGAAGAAATTGGTGTCTGGATGAAAATGTACAGTGATGCCTTCCTGAATGATAGTTATTTAAAATATGTTGGTTGGACACTACATGACAGGGTGAGTATTGTGTATTCCCACACACACAGCGGAGTGCTCTGGAGGCTGTGCTGCCACCCAGCACAGCATCATCCTTGGCTTACAAAGAGATTGTTCTGTTTCCTCACCTGGTGTCTTTCAATCACGTCACTTCCAGGTATTGGCTTAAGTTAGGAGGCAGTACTCCCAGTCTGCTTGGTCTGTGTGCTTCTCATGTGTTCAGTCTCTGGTGAAGGATCTCGATAGAAATCCTTCCATGGGGCTTTTCTGTTGATTACAAAACAGAAAAGAGAAAGAGAAGTCTCCTCAGAGCACCCTTGAGAGCTTCTGTGTCTGAAGCAGAATGGAAAAGGGATTTCCATGTGTCTTCCATTTACATTGCCCAAAGGTTAGAGGAAAAAAAGGAGATCTCCGGGTCGTCAACAGACACCATTGGTTCCACAAACAGTGGAGTTCTCACCAGTTGACTTTCCCTTCCTTGAAGAATCTTTTCAAGGTTCTCTTTAGCTTTTACTTCAGACAATTGTTGAAACACCAGATGGAAGGAAAAGAGGTGTTTTCCTGGCTCAGCACAGTTCTTAGTACTGATGGTATCCACCCAGTTCCTGCAGCAAGAGGAGCCCATTCTGGGTGCTGACAGAGGACTTTGTACTTCTGCTTGGGGGATTTTGTACACCAGGCAGCAGTGGGACTGGCTGTGCTCCCACTCCCACCAAAACCACTGTAATCACTTGGTTTATTCTAAATTCACTTGCTAGCACTATCCAAGGAATACAAAGGAGACTTACAGTGCTGTTGAAATGCTCATCAAATTCCAGCATCCTGATTCAGACTATTCTCCTTGTCTAGGAGCACTGCTGGAAAAAATTGTAAGTCTGCAAGTTCATTCTGATGACTTGCATAACTGATAGTTAACAGCTGATTATTTAAAAATATTACTTTTTTTCAATAACTTCAAACATCATCTTAATATTTAGGCTCTGACTTGGTCACACCTATGCTGAATTCTGAGTTATGCAGATGCTGGCTTTCACTAATGATAGAAGTCAGCTGCTGGTGCTGGTTCTTTTAACTACAGCTGCCAGGAATCTGCATCTTGCCTTCATTTGGATGAGTTCACTTGTTAAGAGTATCCTCTAGACATGGGATTTCTTTCCAAACCTGTAGTTCTCAAACTTTTCCTCAAACAAATTTTACAACTTTTCCTCAAACAACTTTTAGAAATTTTCCTCAAACTTTTACATGAGATCTCATTGAACAAAACTTGATCAGGAGGAAGATCCTGCTTACTGCTCCCATCAGCCATGACCACTGTCTGCCCCAGAGCCACTGCACTGTGTCTCAGTGGATGCTGGACATGGAAACACAGCTGTGGCAGTGCCTGGAGGGACAGAGCTGCTGCTCTGTGTCCCTTGTTGGTGACATTGCTGTACCTCACAAGCTGCCATGCTCCAGGAGAAGACATCATTGTTCAAGTTAGCAAACCAGTGGGGAGGTCAGCTCAGGTTGGAGGATCCGGATTTACGGTGTGTGGAGGGCTTTACTAGGGTTTTACTTTGACTTGTAATTTAAATAAATTATCCCTTGAATAATTGCAGTGGATTTTTGGGAGCACATTCTAAACCTTGTAGAACATTTCCACAAAGTAGCACCTCCAGAATGTAGTGGGGTTGCACTTCACAGCTCTCAGCCCCCTCCTAGTGTCTTTGAAGTCTGTCCATTTCTCACATCACTCCCTTTACCCATCTGTGGAATCTCACACTCTCATCTGTCACATCCAGCAATTCCTCATGTCATATGTAGTATTTTCTCACATACTCTTCAGTTAGTTTAACCTCAGGGCAGGGTCTAGTCATCTGCCTACAGCCTTAACACATATTTATACCTCAGCTTTTTTAAAATTAACGTGTTGTTTCATATCAGAGAAATTTTGAATTACAGTGTTAGAGTAAAAAACTGGACATTTGGACCAGACACAGCAGAATTCTATCAGACTGCTCTTCGTCCTCTGCTTTGTAAGATTTTTTGTTACAGGCCACAGAAGTGCCTTGGGGTTCTAAGTCTTTAAATCACTAATGTGTTTAATGTCCCAGTCCACCTGATAGGTGGTGGGGTTTTATTGATGTTGTGGATGTGTCATCTACAGAGTGAGACAGACTGTAGGCAGAATGGGGAAGAGTCTGGGGCAGGTGTCAAAGGATGAAAAGGGAGAGAATGGAGAGAAAGACATTCTGGGAGGCACAGAAAGGAGGGTGGAGGTGCAATAGGAAGAATATATTGGAAAAAGATGGAGTAAGAGCCAACTGAACATTCAAAGCCTCCAGAAGTACAAGATCCCTTAACAGCATGGTTTTCATTGGCACCGCCTGAAAAAACTGCCAGCTGGTACCCAAGTTTCTTCATTTTGCCTTGCTTTGATCAGGGGATAATTTTTGCTATACTTGGTAATTAAAAAATGAAGGCTGAGGCAATGGCCATAAGCTATTTCTACGTCGCATGAACAGCAGTCACCCCAAAATTATTAACTTCTCTGGAAGTTGCTGCTGCAGAAAGCAGACAGCAGTGCAGGAGATTCCTGAGCAGTTTCATATTCTACTTCAGGAGACATACAAATTAAACCACAGGGAGGAACAGTTCTTACACTTCCTTGTAGTAGCTCCAGCATAGTCTTTCAGAGGTAAAATACAGAAGCTTAGTTCTCTAACTTGGAAAATCCTTATATTCTGTATGTTAATCATGTCTCCCAGATTTCAAACAAATGTTTATAGGGATTTTTGTTTTTTCTAGATTCTCATTTGAATGTGGCTTTCAAGTCTTGCCTTTCTCTGCTTTTAAGCATCTTTTTTTATTCCCATCTATCTGGGAGCATTAATTAAAAGTGTATAAACTATTATATAATTGCATTTAAAAACACTCTTGAAAATAAAAGTGTTAAATTAGACTGTTCAGTCTTAATTTTCACCTACTTCATTGATGCATGGAACTGTTTTGAAACCATAATTGTCTCTAGATGTACCCGAGCAGTCATGGTTCTTAAAACCAGTTCCTAACACGTAAGAAAATGCTTTTTCCTTCTTTGCGTTCCTCTTACTTTGTTTATTGTCTATTTCTGTAGAAAGGATGACCCCAGGGTCCTCTGGAACAGATGTTCTTCTTGTTCTTGACCTCCTAATTAATTAATAAATTAATTAGTTAAATAAGTTCATCTCTTAGTTTACTAAGTCTCTTGCTGGCCTTCCTGTCCATCCCTGTTTGCAGCTTTTACGCTGGCATAAGTTTCTTAAGAATCACCCTAACCTGAGCATTCCCACCCAATCACTTCCTTGCTAGAAGGTGTTTGGGGTGTTCAAAGCTCCTGTGAGCTGGATGATTCTCACAGTTATGAAGAACCATCTCGTGTGTGGCGTGTTGAGGGTCTCTGGCACGTTGCTGCTCCTCCAGTCTGGACTGGAGTGCATCCACACACACCTTCACCCTGCCCTTCTTTGCTTCCTGTCCAGCTCACTGCCCTTTAGGCTTCCCAGGGCATTCCTGCCACTCATCTCCACTGACTCTGTTTTAAAACCTTCTTACCAGGATTAGCAAGCTGATGTGCAGGAGCTCTTCCCTCTCCAAAGAGGTGAATTCCATCCTTGACCAACAGTTTAAAAAACAGACTCAGAGATCTGAGTCCTCCTTCATGACTCTTCTGCCAGAGGAGCTGTCATTTCCAGGGTTTGCCTCTGTCTCCTGGTCCTGCTCCCAGCCAGAGGGACCAGGTGTAACATAACCTTTCTCTCTCTCTCTTCCTCACCTGCTCCTGCAGTCCCTTCTCCTCAGATCTGGTCCAGGACTCTTTTGTTAGGGCCTGGCTGCAGTCTTCTGGCAGGGCATGCAAGGAGCCATACAAGGAGCCCATGCTCAGTGCGGTTCCTGCCTGCCTGGCTCCATTGCTGGCTTCAGCTTTACAGAGAGCCCAGTGCAAGGCCTGGACTGAGCTGTGGGACCATTGATCCATAGAGTTTGGGGAAGTCTCCAGGGCCTTTGGGCTCTGTGGGCCCAAACAGTCTGAGCTTGTTCTGCACAGGTCTGTGGTCCCACTGTGGGTGAGTTTTACATTTGTCTGTCAGCTCACAGGGTGGGACAGGCTCCAGTGCAGCTGTAACTAAAGCTGCTGGCTGCCTTACTGTGCCTTACAGTGTTCCTACAGGCCAGAGCTGACCTGGTCCTGATCCTCTGGGGCTCTGTAAGCTGAGGCCGTCAGAGACTCCTGTCCTGTGAGTGGTGATGACTCCAGACATCCTGGGCATTATGAGCACCATACAACAGAGGAGACACCATTTCTGGTACTGCCACACAGGTGCTATTAAAAAAGAATGTCAAGCAGCATTTCTCTGGGCTTTTTTAGCAGTTGATGACGTCCATGTAATTATTTTTCAAGCAAGTTCTTTTCTGTACCTTGAAAGATCTTATGTTAGATCACTTTAAACGCAGCTGACATCTCATTGACTTTGTCTGCAGTGGTAGTCAAAAAGATCCCTAGAAGAGAGCACAATTGCTCAGAGACTCCTCATGGATACAGAGAGATGATTTCTCAGGAACAGTTGTTCTTCATGGAAGTTCTTCTGAAAATACAACTTCTGTGCTGCTTTTGTCTTCTGTTTCAAATTTTGAAATAGGTGTGAAGGAGGAAAGCAACCTTAAAATTTGGATTTATATCTTCTGTTTTTATGTCAATCTGTGAACGTTCTTTCAGTTTTTAGTGTGAGCACTTTATAAGTACAGACTGGATTCTGTAATAGACAGTTTCAGAAATGAAGCCCTCTGGATAAGGAGTTTCATTTATGAAGTTCACTAGTTCATTTTAGTTCTTGAGCAGCTTAAGAAGACTTGGTAGTGTCTTCACTTTCTTAAAAGTAAATTGACACTGCAGTGAACTCTACAGATCATATTTGAGTAGATTTGTGTTTATAACCTTTTCTCTATCCACAAATATTTTTCAACAAGGATCCATAGTTTGTCCACCTGCAGTTGAGCTGTCCACCTGCAGCACAGGGGATCCAGTCCCTCTCTTCATCAGCAGTGTTCCTGTAGGACACAGTCCCTGTCCTGGGACATCCACAATTCCTGCTGCAGCCCACCAGACCAAAGCAATCCCCAGCTGAAGAGCAGTTGGGAATGAGCTGCTGCCACCAGCACAGCTCAGACACAGGGGCACAAGCCACCCTTCTTCCCTTGGGCTGTGGCTCAGATGTGTTGTTCCTGTGGCAGCAGCCTGCTCCCCGCTGGAGGATCTCTCACACCTTTTGCATCCTTCAGCCTGCACTGTCCTGTTGTGAGAGGTGCGAGGTCAAACATTTGGGGATAAGAAATGCAGTGTGTGTGCCCTGTGTCCCTGCCCTCGGAGCTCGTTGAGTTGCTGAGCCCATGCCCAGTCATTCTGAGCCCCTGTCCACTGATTGTGAACATGAGGTGCCTCTGGGCTCCTTCCTGAAGACAAACAGCCACACTGCCTGCACCAACCACCTGGAGATCCTACATCTTTATTTTGGATTTACTTGCCACATACTTTATCTTTTTGTGGAGTCACTTGAAAGGGAAGCACTAACAGACATGTGAGTGATGGCACATTAATTCTTTCTATATGCAAATAAGAAGAAATTTAGCATTGTAGGTGACTGCATGTGGGTTTTGGTTTTTAGCTAAATTGCAAATTGGCTTTGCATAAAATTTTACATGTACATTAAACAAATTACAGTATTATGTTTCTTAATATTCATGTGCATTTGGTTAAAGTATTCTGACAGCTAATCTCGGTGTTTTTTATTTAGCAAGGTGAAGTGAGGTTGAAGTGTTTGAAAGCTCTTCAGAGTCTGTATACCAACAGAGAGTTGTTTCCCAAACTGGAGCTGTTCACTAACAGGTTCAAGGTAAGAGGAAATACAGTTTTTGGAAGGAGGACAGAAAGTAAAAGTGTCATCATCCTGTTCTGGTCTTTGAGTCACATCTATTAAGAATAAACTCATTAGTTTGTGACAAGGCTTGTAACTGCACTACTAAAACTGTGTTACTGAATGCTGAAATTAAACCAAATCCATTTCACAGGGTTTATCCTGGAAGATTTGTCAAACTTAACCAGGATGATTATTTGTCTGTATGTATTATTTATAGCTTATATTGTCCTTATTCAATCTGCCTGTACTTATTTAATTTTAGATTTATTGAATTTAAAGGATGTATACTTACACAATCTAAAATATAGCTGAACGTAGCAGCCTGTAATGAAAGATTGTTTGTTACACAGCTTTTTTAGCTCAATATGTGCTTGTGTTTGGAGGGAGAGTCGCTTGGATGTGCATCACAGTCCTCTACACAGTGAACTGGCCTTGCTGCAGAGCAGGAGTTCACATTGTGCTTCCAAACCCCTTGGGCTGGATTGGCCCTTCAGGAGACAAGTGCTGCGGGGATATCTCATGGGGTTTCTATCAGCACAAACTTTTTGTGCAATATCTGGATAAGAATGTGGCTCTTAGTTCACTTTGTGGTCTGACTGCTTTATTTTACAAGTGAACAGTCTGGAGAGATGGGTGTGGAAACACTGCCACTGCTCTTGTTTGGATGCCTGGTGAGGAGAGGCACTGCTGTGTCAGCTGCTACCTCTCTCCATGGCTTGTGTGTTCTGCAGAACACACTACTACTGTGGGAAAGGCTACCCCCAAGGAAAAAATCATTTATCTCATTTAAATCTTTATTAGAATGTTGATGAAAAAATTTGCTTAGAAAAGAAACAGAGCTGACTGTTTTATTTTAACTTAAATCATTATTATAATGCTGATAAAAAATTCTGTTTAGAGAAGTGGAGATGTAAATATTTATAAATATTGTGCACAAGACTTAAACTTCTCCCTGTAGATTTTATGCTGCTTCACTAGTTTTGTCTGCCATTTCACAATTAACTCCTCCAGTTTGATCTAAAAAGCAAAAAAAAGAAATTTGTCCTAATTTCCCTGTATGTAAACTATTTATAAAAACATGATAATCAGCCATTTACCACATACATTTGTGATGCAGAAAAAAAGATGCTTAACCTGCAGTAAAGCCTAGATATTAAGGAAGGCTTGTTTCCAAAATGATAATTATATAATAGAGCAGACTCTTTATTGATAGTCTTCTTCATTTAAGATAACAATGTTAAAGGGCAGATTAAATAAATACCTGTCAGAAATGAGCTAAGTATAGTTGACTAAAGTAGGAGATAAAACTGGATCATTTTGTGAGACCACTTAAGAGCCTGCCTTCTTCTAATTTTATAAAGCCAATTCCTGGGACTGTTGCAGTAAAGACAAAATTTCCTCTCATAGAAGAGAACCTGGCAAACAGGTTCAGACCTCAGACTTCTTCTCTAATGCCTCCATAAGTCTGGTTTGCTTTATCCTCACAGGACAACCAGAAAAATGGACCCTCCAACTCTGCTGCTTTTCCTGTTCCCTCTGTGCAGAATTAGATTTGTTTATATTTGCTGCTTCTGTAATTCTATTTATTTTTAAATAGGCCACTAGAGCTCTCGTGGGCTTTTATCTACTTCTCTTTACTAGAAAATGTGCTGGATGCTTCTTTGTCAGGATCCCATAATTTCTAAGGGAAAAGACTGCTTTGAGACTGAACCTCTCCCATGCACCCACAAAACTTTCAGGACAGTTGGAGACACTTTGGGCAATATTTACTCTGTAATGTACTCCAGAAAACTACAGGGACATGAAACCTCTAAACACATCCTGCTTTTCGCAGCACAGACAATTCTTTTAAAGGAAGCTAGGTTAGCCTGTGCATTGCTGCTTGGCTTGAGATGGCACAAGGAATTTTAATTTCTGTCAAAGAGGTTCAGAGGGAAGGGAGCCTTGTTAGGAATTCATCTTTCTTCTGTCCCATAAAAGCTGGTTTTACTACAGAAATCTGTATCATTATGAAATAACTAAGATGAAAAGGTGTGCTCAAAGTCTCTGTGAGCCTAGAGAACAGATTTGTTTAACATAATGGTTAATCACTTGCAGTTTCTGCCACATCAAGAGAACAAAAAGCTGGCGTGGCCCAAGTGCCTGCTCTTGGATTTACAGCTGTGCTGTCAGGGATGTGGCCTTTGGCACCAGGATGGAGCAAAGTTCCAAATTAATGCTTTTTGAATCTCTGATACATTAGCTAAATGTCTTGCTGCCACAGACTCTACCACCACCTCTCTGAAAAATAATTGACCTAACTGCCATTTTCAGTTCCATGGCTGCTTATTTATATTTCTTCATCAGAATTTAATCGACTGCACAGTTCAGCTGGTGTTCAGTTCAATCCATTCAAACAGAGAAATCTCTCTAGAGGTCGTCTAGCTGTTTAAAGAATAAATTAATTTGATCCAGAGTGCCTTGTGCTGGGGTGTTAATATTTCACCACCTTCCAGAGAGCTGTGACAAGGATGTGATCCTGTCCCTTTTTCAAAGAAAAATATCTGTTCTTTCCAGCATTTGTGTTTCTAAGAGTAGGTGATATGCTGGAAAATAAGCTTAGTCCACCAAAACAAAAATTTTTCCCTTAAAGAGAGGACTTTTGTTTTCCATCAAGAGGTCCTGTCCTATACAAACATTAACTGACCCCATATGGAAAGCTGTGAATTAACTCCTCTGCAGTCAGTGCCAGAGTCCCTCATCCCTCACCCTGTGCTGTCTCCACAGCCTGGGAGCAGGAGGAGAGATTGGCTCTTCAGTCTGCCTTGTTCACTGCCTAATATAGAATGGAAAACTGATCTTCAGGGACACTAAGAATTATTATTTAAGCTTTAAAATACAGGCCAGTGCCCTGTTCTGTTGCTGTACAGCAGTACAGGAATCTCTGTAAAGGCAGATTGAGCAGATGGGGGCTGGATCTTCCTCAGCCACAGAAGTTATACCTTCAGAGGCATTGGGTGCGTGGGTCTTGCTGGGAAGGCTCTTGTGACCTGGCTGGCAGGTGCCACCACACAGAGGTGCTGGCCCCAGGGCAGAAAATGACACATCCTTGCTGTTTATTTTAAGCCTGATACTTTGGAGGAAAATTGAGAGAACAGTCTTTTAGGATAAGGAAACCTTCTCACATCAGTTCGTTTCAAAGTCCCAAAAACCCTCCAGATCCAGAGGGTACCTTCTGCTCTGTGGAGAGGAGAGAGGATCCCCTCCCTTCCAGGCTTTTTTCAGAGATGCAGAAGGAGTTTTACACCTGTGTACTTGCTCATGTGCAGCTAGTTCCCTCCCTGAGGTATTCTGGGATGTAAGATAAACTCTGAGGGAATACATGAAATTCCACTGAGATGTTTAAGATCAATATCTCCGGCTGTTCTTTCTCTTGGTGCTGTTATTGCTGTTCCTTGGCCAGGACCTTAGGAAAAGTTGACAGCAGTTGTTTTGTTTTGTTCATAACAGAGTGTCCTGTGTGGAAAGTTGTTTCTTTGGGTCTCTTCATGGACTTCTCACAGTCTTTAAAACTGTTTATATCTACCTGAAATGTATCAAATTCCCCAGGAACTTAATAGTGGTTGACAGAGGCTCCTTCAGTCACAGTGACAAAAAGTGTCTCTGCAGACCTGGTTTTGTTGGGAAGTAACACCTGAGACAACCACGATGAATTTTTTAAGTACTGATCTGAAATTTCTGTGTCAAAATAAACATCAGTTGCTTGATGTTCCCCTTCAGCCCTTAAATGCATGGAATAGTACAGAAGAAAGGTGAAAACCTTTATTTTGCCCTGGTTTGTTCTGGTGACTTTGTTGGTGACTGTTGTTGCCTTACACTTCCCTTGCTTCTTTTCCAGTCCCTGATTTCTGTTTTTTTCATATCCCAAAATGTCATAGAGAACCTAGTCCTTCCTGAAGCAGATTAAGCCAGCAAAATCAAGTTTTATTTTCAGATGGCCTGATTTCTCTTCAGTAACTTGCTCAGTCAAGCAAAGAGCACTGAGACACACTGCATTTTTATGGCTGGATGGAAATTCTCCCCAGATAGGAAGGACAACATACACCACTCACAGATATTTTTGCCAGTAAGCAAATTGAACCTAAGGAGAAAGAAACCCCTAAAAGACTTCTTATAACTACAGGGTCCTTAGAAGTTAGAAAATCATTAGATTTGACAGGAGAATGATGTGCTTGTATCCACTAGAAAGAGTATGGGAAAACACAAAATCAAACCATCGAATTCCCCACTTTCCTGGGGAAGCTCTGTAGTGTAATTCTTGAGATTTGCTTCAAACCTTGAGATGTAGAGAGGAAGAAGGTCACAACTTTACAGACAACCTGCAGATTCCTGAATTCAGATGTGATTTTTCTTTACAGTATTTCCATATATGCAGTGTTCCTTCCTCTGAAATTACTTGGTTTCAGGGGAACAAAGTGGGGCAGTTTTCCTGCCGTTGTCCAACCCAAGTACATGACTTTTTAGGAAAGACCTATTAAATTAATCCAACCCAGAACAGTGCTGTAACTCCAAGTCTCCTCCCTGCCTTTCTGGCAAACACACAAGGATAAGGACTCTTGAAGCACTTGTTCCTGTTGTTCCGATTGCGTATAGCACACAGCTAAGGGGTACATTTAAAGGTTGGGTGATATTGAGGGGCTCTCAATGTCAGCATGCAGTCAAAACACCTTTGTCCCCCAAAGTATTTATTTTGTGATCTCTGGCATTTTCTGTCTGTGCCCTGGTTCTGACCTAGAGTTGCCTTGCAGGACCGCATTGTGTCCATGACCCTGGACAAGGAGTACGATGTCGCTGTGGAAGCCATTCGATTGGTGACGCTCATCCTCCAGTGAGTGCTGCTCCAAACCCCTGTGTTCCCTTGGAAAAGTACCTAAACCAGGAACATTGCAGGGACTCGAGTGCTTTGCTTGTGTGTTGAAGTGAATGTGTTACTTTACATTTAGTATGAAGTTGAACTGAACATATAATATGGACCTGAAGCTGAAGTAAAATATTTCATTTAATGGAAATATAGGAGGCAAAGTATAAAATGTGTGGGTGTTTTGGAGCCAGTAGTGTATCCATTGTGTGGAATGCCAAATGGCATTTCTACCTTTTGGCAAGGGCAGAGCAACCCTGATGGGGAATGAGCAATTAAATTATGTCTAGTATGAAGCCAAATGGTTTAGAGTCCTGATACATAAATGGTTCTGATCCATAAATGGTTCTGATGGATGTCAACTAAACAAGGATGGAAGTAATATCCTGATTGTGACAGTGCTGATATTTTTATATCATTTTGGGACAGGCTGCCCAGGGAAGTGTTCAAAAGTGGGTGTAGTGCTTGGGGACATGGGTTAGTGGTGAACACAGAGGGCCCAGGTTAATGGTTGACTCAATGAGCATTGAGGTCTTTCCCAACCTAGAGGATTCTGTCATTCCAGGTTTTAAGTTTATGATGTATGATGAGTGTTTGGCATCTTGCAATATGTGCATTGGAGTTTGTGTGATGGGTCTAAGGAATAAGCAGGGGAGGGTTTGTATGCAGTGATTCTGATCTTCTCATAATATTATTTTATCTCTACATTGATACAACTGGGAGAAGGAAATCAGAGGACCTTCCAGTCTTACAGGCCCTTTAAATACCTCTGTATTTTGAAGTTGAACCAAAGATCCTTGAAATCATTGTTCAACCATGTAGAATTTTGTGGGAAGTGAACCAACCTTGTAGCTGTCCCAAGTGAGCTGTGGGAGGTGTGAGGATGGAAATGAAACCTCTGCTGTAGTTCAGGTGTTACTGTGACTCTTTCAGTGGGAGCGAGGAGGCTCTGTCCAACGAAGACTGTGAGAATGTTTATCACCTGGTGTACTCTGCACACCGGCCTGTGGCAGTAGCAGCTGGGGAATTCCTCCACAAAAAGTAAGTCATCAGTTGCCCTGGAATAACACCAGATTTCTGAATGCTTCCTAGAGAGGTAACATCAAAAAGCAAAGAAGCAGTGGAGTGAAATATCCCAATTTAGCAAATTAAGTATTTAATTTAAACCAGAGACTTTATTCTCTTGCTTAAACAAGATCTGAGGACTTGAAGAAACTGAATATTCATTTTTCTTGCTCCACAATTCAGATAACATTTCCTAACTTCCTGATGCTTAAATATACAAAGGTTGCACAAACTTCTAAATTTGGTTTAAGTCCTGCAGCACTTGCTGAATTCCTGATGTGATAAGATACATATACTGGGCCTGTAGTCTGTGGTGATCTACCTGATACATCAACAGTCATAATTTCTAGCAAGTTTTAAGCCAGTTTATTTATCTGTTGTGAGCTTGGGAGGCTTTTAGGTAACAATAATCACAAAATTTGTTTTTAAACTCATTACCTTCCCCCAAAAATACACTGCATTATGGTTACATCTCTCATGTCCTCACTCTGCCAAAGGACATGAGCCAGTTTTCTGTGGATGTGTCACACCACCTCAGTAGCTGTGACCAGGGCATTGCCACATCAGAGGAGTTAACCTCTTCTTTTTATTGTCTTCAGTTAAAAATCTTTCAGCAGGAATTTGATTTTTTCCCTTCATGGGTTGTGATATTAGAGTTTTTTATTACATGTATAGAGGATTTATATTAGAACCCAGGTTATATAATTTTTTCATGCCAAGATACAGGTAGGAAAAAATACACAAAACCATCTGTTTTTCTTTGCTAGTGCTCTAATTTTCTGTGGTTTATTAGGGATTTACAACTCCACATTGTAATTGTAAGCTTTCATTGGTGGATTTTTGGAATTCCAGCTTTTTGATCAAGCACTATCCATTTCAAGGAATATATGTGCAGATCTCCATTACCAACAAGACATTGTACTAGCTATTGGAAAGGGTTAGGTTCTCATTAAAAATATACATTAAAATTCCTTTATTAATCAACATGTGACAAAATACTTTGGAAAAATGCCTCAAAGGTAAATAAGGACATATCTGCAGCTCAGTGCACTTAGGATAAAGACAAAACTTCATTCTGACTTCTTTTACAAGCTGCTAAGCTGTGTTCTGTAAATGTGTCTCAAGGCTAACAGCATGGAGACAACATTGTCCCATTCTTAACTAATTTTGTCTTGGTTTCTGCAAAGAAAATCTCCAGTTAAATAAGTTAAAATCTATTTCAGGCACTTGAGGTGTGATTTATGTCACCTCATTTAATGCATTTCACTATCAATTTCTCTGTGATAATCATCAGACGCTCTCTGTGCTTAGCAAAGGAAAGCAAATAGTACAGTGGATATAAAGGATTACCAAATACAGAGGATCACTGGCTCAACCCTGAGGTGCAGGTCATAAGGTATCTCAGCACCTGCAGAGGTACTCATTGCTTATCTGTTAAAATAAGCAAGGGAGATGAGAATGTTTTTAACTAAAATACAACATTTGTGTGTAACTTGTCCTTCAGTGAATTACAGCAGTGAAATCAGAATTCTGTGTTTCAAGTGTTCATCTGCTTTGTGATTTCACTGTAAAAGCCAGGAACAGCATTCAAACTTCTCAAAGTAAAACAGTCATTGCTGTAACAGTAATACTGGCACTGAGGTCTCTTGGAAAGTTTGAGCATTGAGAGGAGTTTGCGATGGGCCACGCATCAGGGAACTCAGTGCAGAATTGTCACTTACCTGTAAAACCCCAAATAATGAATAGGAGCTGGTTTTATCTTCGATGCTGCTCCTGGTAGCTGATGTTGGCTGTTTGAGGGATGTCAGGGTTGTCTGTACCATGTCCCAGCCACAGTGATACCACCTTAGCTCTTAGCGCATTGATGCCGTAGGTGCTGCCTCCACTGTAAGGCTGGGTAAGTTATAAATGCAAAACTGTACAAGTGATGCAAATACTTAAAACTGTGCAAAACCTTCAATATAAATCGATTTTGGAGAACTTTTTCCTGTGTGAAATTCTTCCAGCCTTGTGAACTCAAAGACTGAATATAAATTCATCTCTTCAGATAGGCAGAGGTTGTGCCCTCTTTCCCTTGAAAGACATAGCTTGAGAAATTTGCACTGTTTTATGAACAAATGTACTATATCAGGAATGAATGCTCATCATATTCTTGCAGAAATGAGAATTGTTGTGATAGCCATGAGCTCCTTCTGCTTATTTTCAGGCTGTTCAGCAGACATGATCCCCAAGCTGAAGAGGCTCTAGCAAAGAGGAGGGGGCGAAATAGCCCAAATGGAAACCTTATTAGAATGTTGGTTCTTTTCTTTCTTGAAAGTGAGGTAAAAAAGTAATTTTTAACCTTTAAATGTTTAATAAAACCTGGAACTTAAGTAGTGATTTATCAACATATAGTAATAAATTGTCTTTCTTTTCTATTTTCTTTATATTTTCAGAAATACTGTAAGCCCTTTTCCCTGCCCCTCCATTTCCTTGTCCATTAAGGAAATTGATCGGAAAATCTTCTGGTTTATTTAACTTGTGCATGTCCCCACTGTACTCCCACTGCATTGCTGGTGCTGTGGTGGCTGCCAGAGTGCATTGCTGCACACAAATGTAAATGGTTCTTTGCTTACATAGCCATGCAAGGAGAATACCTCTGGAGTTATTCTTTGTGGAGTAAAATAATTTGAATCAGGATGGAATAAAAATTGCATCATATCTCCAGTTTTGATTAGAATCACAGATGAACTCAGAGTGGGAAGGACCTGAGGGTCCTTAGCTGAGAGCAGAGTCAGCTGTGAGATGAGATGAGGTCTTTCAGGGCTTTATGTGGATGCATCTTGGAAACACTGGAGGATGAGGAAAACAAGCACAGTTGTGGTGACATGAAGTGTTTGATGAACACATCCAGGGTGGGATTTTGCCCATGATTTATGGAGACAGCATCTATGGGAAATTGTATGGTAGATGTAGTAACAGTCATTCAGATGGGGAATGGCAGTGGCGGGAGGAAAATTTGAGAAGATACTGTCAGGTAGAGGATGTTCTTAAGATAGAGGGGGAAGGTTCAAAATTATACATTTGATTTGATAGTAAGTAGACTGAAAGAAAGGAACGACAAATGTTTCTCTAGAGAAGGGAGGGTAGTATATTTTGGGTAAAAAGCAAAAGGGAAGCTATTACAGGTGGTTATTTTAATTGTTATGAAGCCTTGAACAAGAGACTTGACTATGAGAATGAAAAGAAACACTCAGAGCTGCTGAGAAGGAAGGACAAAATTTTGGTACAGTGTTCATGTTTTTTAGAAACACCTCATAAACCTACAAATTAATCTGCATGAAATTTCTACCTGTGTGAGCCTTCCGTCTGCCACCTGAATGGATTTTTAGTTCCAGCTTCTGTAAAACTTAGATTGTAAAGTTCATTGGGTTTTACAGTGCAGATACCCTAGATCTTAGTGAGTGTGCTTGGAGTTTCTGTTGGAGTTACTGAGCATTGACCTTGTCTGTCCTTCGGAGGAGAAAAGAAATTCTGCTCCACTCCCAAAGCCAAGACCAGCAAAGTGCCTCCCATGCTGCTCCCTGAGGTCACTTCTCTCTCAGGGCCTGTTTTTGCTATTGTTGTTTTTGAGAGAGCTGTTAGGAACCAAGTAGTATATCCTGAGTCCAATTTTAGTAAAGAGTTAGAGAATTGCATGTGGGTGGGACAGATTAACTCTGCAGCCTGGGGATGCATTCAAGGGAGTGAACCTTGACCAGCAGCAGTAACTCTGTGACATTTTGCCCAAAGCTGTCAGAAACAGAGGAGGGGAATGTGCTGACCACCCCCTTCTCTGCACTCAGAGATGTTTTCCAGCTAAGGAATCAGCCCCTGGCAAGCACAGACTCAGTGTTGTGCTTGTTACTTGTTGGTAGTTAGTTTGGAAAACAGCAGAAGCCTATGGATTATTTTTCTCACTTTACAACAGTTGTGTTAATTCACATAAAAACATTTTTTTGCCGTTGAAGTTAGTGTTAAATGTATGCTCTCTGAAATCACCGGGGTTTTTGCTCCTTTTTTCTGAGCACATAGCAGCTTGTTCAAACCAAATACTTTACAACTCTCATGCCTCGCCCTCTCTCCTTTTTGTAATGGAATGAGAAAGTGAGGGAAGGTAAGTCTACAGCTTCTGGGTCAAAACTCTGGGAAAGATTTTTCACAAACAAGCAGCTTTGTGCAAAAGAAGCTCAGTTTGGTTGTATTTCATTTCTGTTAAAACATAACCCCCTCGCACCGGTGTCATTCAGCAGGAGAAAACCTTCCTGAATTAGTTTCAAACTGAATGTTTCTTCCAACTAACATAAGATACATGCTCAGGACACTCTCTGTGGCTACATGATTCTGAAAGTTGAAGAACTGGTGCTTATACCAAGACCTGTACTGATGATTGCTTTGGATTTTCTAGTTGCATGAACATGCAGCCTATTTGGTGGACAGCTTGTGGGAGAGTTCTCAAGAACTGCTGAAAGACTGGGAATGTATGACAGAATTGCTCTTGGAGGAGCCAGTCCAAGGAGAAGAAGGTATTGGCTTAACCCTGTGCTTCCTTGATATTGCACAATATTGTTAGTTACTCCTTAAATACCTCTTCCACACATAGTGAAAAATGTTTTTATATTGTGGTTTGTTTGGAAAGCATATTGGAAGATTTTGAGTTAATGTATTTTTAATGTACTTTCCTTCAAAAGCAGCACTTTGTACTCTTATTTTTCTTTTTTATTTGTACTCTGGAGGGTTTTTTTGTCAAGTCTGCTGTACTCTGGTTCCCTAATATTAAAGGCTAAGACTTGATTTTTTCTGAATGTTTAAATAACTATTTCAATAAATAAAATAGCTGATACAGTTTTGAATAAACAAGCACTTCAGGTGATGCCAGTTAAATATGGGGCTTTTCCAGGCAATGTGAACACGATGAATTCTCAAGAGAAAAAAACGGGATTCTTTCACCATTAGTTTCAGATTTCCTTTTGCTAATAATAGACCTGGATGCACAAAATAGCCAGGGAGGCTGGGGGCAAAGTGTCCCTAAGGTGTGTCATTCAAGATCCTTTATAATTCCTCAGGATTCTCCTGCTTCAGGGACTTTCACTGGGCTTAGGTGTTTGAAAATTCAATGTTCCTGGCAAGGTGTGCTCATCATGTCCATGCTTCAAAAGCTGATCTTGTGGTATGCACCTGCTACAGTGGGGGTATTTCTAGGGTAATTACCTTAGGAAATTAGGCACTTTGCTTCCTTGTTTCTGCTTCACCTACTGGGGTTTGATCCTCCAAATGTGAGCAGAAGCACTTGCCAAAGAGCAGAGTATTTATGAGGAAGTGACAGTGAATTGTCTGTCACTGTTTGTCTTCTATAACTCTCCCTAATTTTGTAGCTCTTCGTTATGTTCCCCTTCATTGATCCTTTGAGCCTACATTTGATCATTGAGCCTACATTTCTCTGGGCTTCTTTCACTTCTGCCATGTCCATTTTGAGATGATGCCAATGGCAAATCAAAGAGGAGGCAGGAAAGCCTCGATAAGTGTGACCAAGTAGCTTGTGTGTGATTTTGTCTGCTGCTGTGCTCCCCTGTTGCTGTGTGCTCCCCTGTTGCTGTGTGCTCCCCTGCTGTCCCAGATGTGTCCCCGTGGTGCTGCCTTGCCCCCAGTGATGCTCTGTTCTCCCCGCAGCCATGTCGGACCGTCAGGAGAGCGCTCTGATCGAGCTCATGGTGTGCACCATCCGACAGGCTGCCGAGGCGCATCCCCCCGTGGGCAGGGGCACTGGCAAGAGGGTGAGTGGGGCTGCAGCTGCCTGGCTGTCACTAGAGCACGGAAGATACTTGTAACACCACATTTGGACACTCCTGTGGTAGAGTTTTTTAATTGCTGTTTGCTGTTTCATCGGAACGCTTCTAAGGAAAATATTAGAAATTCTGTTTCTGGACATGTTTGGTTTTCTCTTTGTTTGATTTTTGGGGTTTGCATTGCCAAGTTAAGCAATATAAATTTACAGCATAAAAGTATTTTGTAATTATATTTTTGGATGTTCTTTATATCATACCCCTGCCTTCGTTTTGTAATGTACCCACATCATCAGCCCCTAATGTTAAAACTAGATTAGAGTGGAAAGTGTAGGAGCAGAGCAGACTACCTCTGACTGTCTTCTGTAAAAATGAATGTGCTGCTAATATGGACATAAAATTTGCAGAAAAGTCAACAGGATGTTCATCATGAGGATATTTAAGCACTGGAACTGGTGCTAGGAGTTGGTGCCCTTTACATGCTTGGTAGTTTTTGAGACCTGACTGGACAAAGCCCTGATCCTCCCAGTGTAACCCCTAGGCTGTCTCTGCTTTGAGCAGGAGGGGTGGGACTGGGACCAGTCTGAATGTGCCTGTGGTTTTAGGCATCCATCCTCTTAGGCCTCTTCCACTGAGTGCCCTAAAAATTTCAGAACTTTACATTCTGGCCAAATTGCCACTTTATTTTATAGTGACTGTTTGAGCACCAGTGGAAGGCCATTCCTAAGGCTGGATATGCAGTCTTAAATTCTTCATTATAAGTCACAGGGTCAGGGTAATAACAGGCTTTCATCTGTATTCTCCATAAATATAGCGTCCATGTTCCAAAGCAGTCTCAGCTTCTTAAATATATTCCCCTGATTTTTGGTAGTCTCCATCTTATTTAGGATAGACAAAAATTGAATAAACCCACGTGAATGTATGGTACTTCTTTTAGCATCCATTCTGAACAATCATAACTAGTTTGTTAAAGCCAGGGATTTAATGAAGATGAAATCTGGAGAGTCTTGGCATTCTCTATTACTAAAATAATGTAGTTACTTAACTTCTTGATTTTTTATGTGCCAAAGCAGGTTAGTCTCATATCCAGAAACAGCATCCCAGGAAAAGCTCCAAGAAACCATCAATTTAAACATGTTTTATGTCCCTTAATTTATAAAGCATGTTCTTAGGAATTCCAAGTTTATTAAAACATTTCAGGGTTAAGGAGGGAATCCATGAAAGCACTTACTGAAATTTACACACGCATGTCTTATCTTTTGTTATGAAAACTGTATTGTAAGCACAGCTTCTTTTGTCTCAAGTTGCAAACCTTTCTAGCAGTCAAAATGACCTTTAAATTAAAAAAAAAAAAAAATCATGTTGGTGTTTTCTGTTTGGAGCACCAAATAATGCCAGTATTAACTTTCCAGGTATTTTCTCTTTCTCAAGAGAACTACAGCTCAATTTACTGAAGTTCAGCAAATTGCTTAGTCTTAAGTTTTCAATGTCTGTATTTGGAGCTAAAGAAAACAGATCAGTAAAACAAATTCCACCTTCTGAAGGATGATCAAAAGAGCCTGGAAGTCATGCTGGGGACCCAGATCAATTCCCAGTGCCAGGGAACAGCAGTATTTGGTCCCAGAACACGACTGGGCTGTGAGGGTTGGGATTCTGATGTGGATTTGCACTGCTCTGAGCTTGGCTGGTGCTGCCCTGGTGAGTTTGCAGAGGCTAAGGCTGCTCTGGGGCCATTGCTGCACCATGCACTGTGCCAGTGGTGTCTTGTCCTGGTCACTGACCCATTCCCCTGCACTTCCACGGCTCTTTTGGGTTTCTGCTGGCACAGTGCCTGGCATCTGAGCACATGCCTTGTGTCCAGCTGCTCCTCCTCCCTTGCAGAGCCACGTAGGGGTGATGCTTAGCTTTTGCTTTTCAGTTAGACCATGAGTTATGGGATGGTAACTGCAGGGATCTCTGCCTTGTCACTGGATATTCGTCCTGTCTCATGGTCCCACCATCTTCTTCTCTGAGTTGAAACGGGAACAGATTTCTAATTAAGCACTCACCTTCTTGTGAAATAGTTTCTCCTCTGACTTTAAAAACTTGTAACCCTTACTGTGCAGTTTGGCTGATTGACTATATGTGAATCATTAGCTAACTTGAATATTTTATTATCATTTTTTATTTTCAAAAGTATTCTTTTCTTTCCTGAAGACAGGAAGCCAGATCTAAGCTTTGATGAAGCATGCTGGTTTGATTATTGTCTCTCTGGTCACTGTTTCAAGGGAGTTTTGTTCTGACAGCATTAGTGTTTCAGTACCTCGCTGTGAACTTGGATGTACGTTCTCACTGAGAATTCCATTCCAGTTTAGAGAGGAGGCCATGAATCTGCTAATGAAAATCATTGTTACAGTGTGGTTTGGTTTTGGTTTTCTTAATTATACTTCGGTTTGCCCTGAGGTTTTACAGTAACGCTTGGTTTAATGTGTGGAAGCCAGAGTTCAGTACAGTTGGAAGCAATAGCAAAACTTCCACTGACTTGGGTTATATTTGAATTTCAGTCATAAAAAGGTGCTGATGTGTGGAGACAATGTCATGCTGGGTGATATGGTATTTTCCTTTTCAATCATAGCTTCTTAGAACACACAGTCCTCCCACTTAATCACTCTTTAGGCCAAATGAGTTTTGAGTTTTTTATTCCCTCCTCTTTTGGTTTATCAAAAATACACTTACATGTTTTTGTTTGTAATACAATGTTTAGAAAAGTTATAGAATGCCATAGCCAGAAAATGTATTTACTGTAGTTATGTTTGATCACTTCCAGGTCTTGACAGCAAAAGAGAGAAAAACTCAGATAGACGACAGAAATAAACTGACTGAGCATTTCATTATTGCACTTCCCATGCTGCTATCAAAGGTACAATTTTCAACAAAACAAATCTCTCACTGGCATTTACAGCTGTCTTTAAACTTTCTCCTTCTGTAGTGCAGGAGTTTATTTTTACTTCCATGTTGTTTGCTTTGTTGCCATGATGTTCCAGTATTCCGCTGATGCCGAGAAGGTTGCAAACCTCCTGCAAATCCCTCAGTACTTTGACCTGGAAATCTACAGCACGGGCAGAATGGAAAAGGTATCGTGCCTTGGGCAGGAAGCGTGGTTGCTCTCTGGTGTGACCACTCTTCAGCCTCACAGTGCTGTGCCTTTGGCACATGAGCAGTGCAGCCTTGGTTGGCTCTTCTGGCAGTGGCTTTGCTCAGTGTCATTGTCCCATTGAGGCGAAAGCTGAAGTTCTTTTCTGCTCTGCAGCATCTGGATGCCTTACTGAAGCAGATTAAGTTTGTTGTGGAAAAGCATGTGGAATCAGATGTTCTGGAAGCCTGCAGCAAAACCTACAGCATCCTGTGCAGTGAGGAATACACCATTCAGAACAGAGTTGACATAGCTCACAGCCAACTTATTGATGAATTTGTGGATCGATTTAACCATTCTGTTGAGGATCTACTGCAGGAGGTTGGTTTTCTTAAAATTGTTGAAATTAATTGCCAAATATATGCTAGGATAGGCTACAGAAAAACATTCTTAGCAAGCCATGAAATTATCCATCTGAAGATGTAGTGCAGCAGCAGCTATTTCATAATTATTTGGAGCTACTTCTCCCTGTAGAAAGTGCCTTACAGTCCCTTACATTTGAAGCCATTAAGCCTTCAAATCATTGATGGTGTGAAACAAGACTATGGGACAATCCTGCTTCTGAAAATTTAGTTGAGTATTAAAACAGTCCACATAAGGAATTAAGTGGATGAATGGGTGAAAGATGATGAAAAATGCAGAGGAAGTTGTATTTGCATTAACGTTTGTAGTGATTCCAGTAGTCCCAAATGTGTATTCAGGCAGCAAAATCAAGACTGGATTATGTTTTGAATGGAAGAGAGGATTTAAGGAAATGTGTATAATGGCATATTAAAAGAGCCCTGGAAGGAGTAAAAGATACAGGTCTGAAACCTGGAAATACCTGGGATTTAGTTGTAAGAACTTATTCTTCAAAATGCATAAGACAGAATACATTAAATGAGAATAGAAACTGTACTCATTTTTCCTCTTTGCAGCAATTTAACTTCATGTAGCACTACTTAATTTGTTGTAATTTTAATGCCTCTTAAACAAAATATGAGGGCTGCACAGACCTTTTTCTTCACTTGTAGTCATGCAGTGCACTGTGGCAGGTACATTTAATTTTTGATGTACATTTAGAGAAAGTTAAGCTACGTCCCTGATTTAGAATGGCATATTAAAGGAAATATCCCTTTTTCCCTGTTTTTATATAACATGTCACATAGAGCCACACTGTAAATAGGTCTTGTCACATTGCAGAGTAAATAAAAATGCTTGTATAGCTGCAGAAATGTACATGAGTGAAAAGGCAGCACATGCAGGAAACCTTCCACAACACAGAGGAGATGGGGCACCACTGTGCATTCTTTCATAAAATACATGGAGCTTGCTCTCTACCTGTCTGCCATTTTTGGTGTACTTTCTCAGAAGTTTCTGATCAGAACCTGGGAAAACAGTCCAGAATTTGTGCTCCATCTCTGCCCACCTGTGTGTGCCAAGGGAATCCTTCCAGCTAATGCCACATTACGCCTTAGCCTGGGTTTTTGAAGTTCCTCACCTCTGGCCAACAGGACCAAAACCTGACTAGTGCAGCAAAAAGGGCTGAGGCTGCACTGCCACACGAGGGTCCAGCTTCAGAGCCCCCCGAGCTGCGCACGCCCGCTGGATGCGCAGCACCGAGCACTGCAAACAGTGCTGGCCTTTGAGAGCCTCTGCCTTCCTGGGCCTGCCCCTAAGGGCCCTCGGGCCTCACCCTGTCACCCAGGGGGACTCAGAGGAGGGCACTGAGCTGCTGGGATTTATAAATGCCTTCCCAAGACTCTTCTCAGGAGCAGTGGAGTAGGAGAGAAAAAGATTTTTCCTGCAATTTTCCTTAATTTTGTTTTTTCTTTAGCAGTGCTCTATGACTACTGTTGAATGAGGAAGCCAGTACCTGCTTATACCCACTCCTTTTCCTTTCACCTCTCTTTGCCGGTGGCTTCCCTTTGTGCTGCAGTGCAAAAAGCCCCAAAGGATGCCCTAAAGGATGCCCTGGGGCTGGTTCCTGAGGGGCTGGTGGGCCAGGGACAGTGGCTCCTCTCAGGGGTCCCCTTCCTTCACAGCCCAGGGAGCACAGAGAGGCACAGGCCTGGTGATCCTGTGCCTGTTCACTCCAAGGACAGCAGGGCTGGGGCCTTCAGAGAAGCACTGTGTCTGAAAAGCATCTGAGAAATTAATTAAGAGCCTTAGATCTCTAAGGAAAAGTGAGTGCATAGGTCAGACATGGAACATAAAGATCTGGAGACAGGACTAAGACAAAAGTAGAAGATGAAAGATTACAGTAGCAAGGGTTTAAAAGTACGGCCTTTGTGACACTTTTTTAAGTGATATTTGTTTGAATAATTAATTTTAATAAGTGTATTTCACCGTTTTAAAGACATTTTAAGTTGAAAAATTTTGCATACTGGTACCCAAGCAAGTATCCCACTACTTTGTGGCTTCTCACTGGGCTGATAATGAGAGAAACATTGATTGACAATTGCATCTGAAGGCAGGAAGATGTTTCAATTCTTAGGCTTTTAGATGGAAAAGAAATTATCAAAATGAAATAGAGAAGAATTGTTGCAAGTGGGTTTCTAATTTTAGAAAATTGCTGGAAAAATAGGGTTGGAAATACCTGTTTTCATTTTATTCACTAAGGGAATTTGCTGTTTGGTTTGCAGAAAATACTAAAATTGTGTTGTAGCATGTTCATCAGCTAGTGATTAAAGCTGGTGGTTCAGTCGTTTTTGTAAAATAAGATAGAACTAAGATTTTGGTCTTGGGAATGATTTCTACTGCTGGAGGATACAGGTTTGGATATTAACACAGTGATAATGCTGAATATTGTCAGATACTCTTGCTTATTTTTTAGTGCCATGCAGTGGTTACTTAAATGTTATGGAATCTACATAAAAGTCACTGGAAAATTTGGAGACGGTTTTGATTTCAGCATAAACCCCTAAGAAGCTGATCCTGCCTGTGCAGTGATGTGCTGGGCTGAATAGCTGGGCTCTTCTCATGGGTTGCCTTTCCTTTGCAGGGAGAAGAAGCTGATGATGATGACATATACAATGTGCTCTCCACACTGAAGAGGTTGACGTCTTTTCACAAGTAGGTGGTGTCTTCCCTCACAAATTGTGATGTTAATTGGATCCTTTCAGCAAGTGTCAGCAGTGTCAGGTGTGGAGAAATGAGAAAACACATGGCCTGAAATCTGAAGTGGAGATGGAGGAATGACTGGTGGTGTTTGTCAGTAGAACTGTTTGGGTTGATCTGGGTCCTCGCTCAGTGTGTCCCATGACCTTTGGCACAGATGGGATTTGCAAGTGGAACCCCCTCCCTTGCACCCAATGCCCTTACACCCATCAGTAAGTTACTACAGGTCCTGCTCCCCTGCATGGCACAGTCTGAGCACAAGGGACACTTCTCTGCCACCTGTGCTTGGGGGCTCAGCTTAGGAGAGCCTGCAGGAAGCTGTTTCTCAATGCCTTTGAGCTACTTCTCCTCAAAATTATACAATTAATTAGTAGCAGCAATAATAATAATTAATAGTTTATGGTGAGAGCCTGGAAGATGCGTTTTCTTCCTGCAGTTGAATTGTTGGCCAAATTTCCCTGTGTGGATTGCACAGAATCTCCCTCACCAGGCATGAACCAGCTTTTCAGGTTCCTGCTGCTCTCAGACCTAAGGGCATCCTCAGCACTTGCAGAGCAACCTGGAGAACTTCACCGGAACTGTGAATTCTGGAGCACAGCACAAAGGCCTGATCTTCCCTCTAACTGCAGGAAGCATTTGCTCCTGGTCAGCATGAGAGAAAGCTTCATGTGCAGGTGGCCGAGAGCCACAAATTATTTCTTCCTTATCAGTGTGGGAGAGGACCTTCCTTCTGCCAGCCCTTTTATACAACTTGGTTTTTTTACAACTTTGTGATTTCATTTCTCTCTCTGTGCTTAGACTTCACTTACCCTGAATCCTGCATTGGATCACTGTCTGAAATGGTTCTGCAATCTCTACTCTTTGTTGCCATTCGAGGAGAGTCCCACAAAGATCATTAAATTGTTACGAATTTCCACGGTGCAGCAGGCTAACGTGCAAATTATGTTTGCAGTCTCCGCGGTAACACTCTGGAGCCATGACTGCCTTTCCTGAGGGGACTTGGGGAAAGCTCTACTTAACATCCAGGAGAGAAGCACAAATCTTAAGGCTTTCTTGAGAGGCTCCCATATATATCTTTTCCTTCAGGGTTCCAGGTCTCTAGAGTTAATTCAGACCATAAAGAAGCCTTGTAGAATAACACACAAATCAGGGTCGGGGACATCTAGTTTCACCTTCAAAAAAACCGGGGAAGAGCAAAGGATCAGAGCTGAAGAGCTGCAAAACAGCTGTGTCAGTCCTCAGCTGATTGGTTATTTATGACTGTAGTTCAGTAGGAATTCCTAATATCTGCTTGCATATAAAGTAATGAGATCCTCATTACTGTCTTGAACATTATGTGTGATGTGATCACTCTGTGATAGGAAACAATTACACCATGTGAGGCAGAATTTCTGCTGAACCTTTAGCTATGAGAGAGCATCTTCAATTCAAAATGCATGTGGAGTGTTCTGTCTCAAATCACAGTGGCTCTGGTCTGACTCTGTCATTGTCTGTTGTCACCTGGGAGTCAAAAGAAACTAAATCAGGAGATCTCCTGAAAGGGCACTGGTAAAATGGTTGCTGGGGCTTTGGGAGGAAACAAGTCCCTGTCTTATTCCAGTGAGAAAAACTCCAGTGTGCTTTCTCCATGCTTTTTTCCCCTTGGTGATTGCTGCTGCTTCATACTTGGAAGAAAAAGCAGGGAAAATACATGGTAAGGCATTATGAGGAAAACCTTCCAGACCAAAAGGTTTCTATACTGGGATTTCCCAAGCCTGAGCTAATTCTCTTTCTGAGAGGGCCATGACAGCAAAGGGCCCACAGCACACTCTTTGATTCATCAAAACAGGGATATCATGTATCAGTACAAATTAAAATCTTCATTGCAAAGTTCCCTTCTACATTTTCAGAATACAGTAATAAATTTTTGAGATTATCTGAGTACATCTGGAGTATCCACTTGGGGTATTTTTTGCCAGAATCTCACAGCAAATTACTCATAGCATTTAAGTACATGGAGGCAACTTTTTCTATATTGACTCCACTGTAATTCAATTGAACTTTCACACACGACACATCAGTGCTGTAGAAGTTTGTGTGCTGCAAAATCTCAGCGTCTTTTATTACTTATGTCAGTAAATCCAACGCAAGACACATCCCAAGCATCACCTCTGTTCCCCTGGATGTGCCTGTTGGTTCTGCCTTTCATGGAGGACATTGTTTCACATTTAGAAACCAGGAGCATTGCTATTACTGTCCAGTAGTCTTCAGGTATGATAGAAAATTTGCTTCCTTCCCACCTCCACACTGACTCCTCAAACCCACAGGGACTATGATAACTCTCAGATAAACACAATGTGTATCAGGGTCAGTGTGATCACTCAGGACACTTCCTAGACAGGTACATTTATGGTCACATCATCAAATCATCTCTTACTCTTGGAGAAACTCTGCTTAACATTTTTTTCCAGTAGTTGACCAGTGCATCCCTCAGACTGAGTTACTCAGAAGTTTGTTATATCCTGAAGTAGAAATGATGATAAATGAAACCTCATTAGAGAAATTTGACTGTATCAGTAGCACAGCTGCTCAAAGCCCAAGGCACAGCTTCCCTCTCTTTGTGCATCTTGAAGAAGTGAAGCAGTTTGGTGGGTGGAAATGTCACTTCTTGGAAAAGAAACTTTTCTAAGCTGTTCTATGCCACACTTTGAGAAACACTGTGAAACTGGTACTTTTACCTCACCTGCCTCATGTCTGGCAGAAATGTGCCCCAGCAGACAGGGCTGTCCATAAGCATTAAAAGAAACCTTGGATGAAATACTGGGACTTGTTTTCTGTAATTCATGAAGAGTCTGACATGGAAGGAACTAAGGGAAAATTCTGTGTTGTGTGAATTTTCTTCCTGGGAGCCTCTCTGTCAATCTGAACCGCTGTGGAGAATTGTGTGGTGTCTAAGATGCCTTTATAACTGTGGTTGTGATGACTAAGTAGCTCAAAAGAGATGAAGAGGTACCAGAATATGCCTAACTGTAATGTGAAGGCTCTGCTTTAAGAAAGTTTCAATTGAAAAGCTGTGTGTAACTTGTACATAGTTAGAATTTTTCAGCTCTGGAAGCTGAAGAGCCCTTGCTGAGCTTAGCTGTAAGGCCAGGCTGAGGGCAGGGACCTGAGTGTCCCCAACTGTGGGGGCATGGCCACTGTGCCAGCTGCCTGACAGGGAATTCCTGAACTGAAAAGGCAGGAATGAGACAGTTTTTCCTTTCATATTCTCTGTAGGATAATCTGTGCAGATATCTGCCTCTGCACACCAAGGGGACTTTACTGCTTTAATTACAGCGCTGTAATTAAGGAGGTACCACTCTGCCTTGCTAGCAACTCTGTGATTTATGGAAGCAGCATCTCTGTGCTTAATATCACCAGTCAGAGGCAGCTCTCTGGCAGCCTCTAATTTATCTATGAAACACTTTATTTTAGTACCTCAAAGACCATCTAAGTCCACAAAATATTTTTACACTTTTTACATTTTTAGCTCCAGTATTTTTTAAGTTTTCCTATTCTATTTATGGATTTGAACTGGAAGTTAAGGTGCACCTTGGCTTTAATGGCACAGCCCTGGAATGCGCAGTGCACTCTGATGGTTGTGTTTTCTGGGAAGCTCTTACCAGTGACAATTTCCAGGGCTAACATGCTCCAGCACGGGAGGTGTTTCATGGCAGGGCTTCCAACAGGACCTGGGCATTCCCAGTCCTGAGTTCAGCCTCTGTCCCTTTTGGAACTAGAGAGTTACTCCTTCTGGCTGAGCAGGGCAGTTAATGATTTAACCCAGGGCAGGCACAGCAGTGGGAGGAGTGAGCTTGGCTAGGTGATCCAGGTGCTGGGGGGAGTCACATGCCAGAGGCTGCTGCATCCTGTTGAGACTCCCAGTTCAGACTCAGTATCCCTTCTTTCAGGTGAGTATTTCAATCAGCAAGTTTCTCATTATTCTGAGCTGACTTGCTCTTTTATAGACATATTATAAACTGTTTCAAATCACCTCAGTTTATTTCTACTGCAGAAAAATGTTTTAAACTTAAGTTTACTTGCTGAGAGAGTATTTTTGTCTTTCAGGCAACCTGATGTTTTTCAGTTTCTTCTGTATTTCTCATTTCTCTATTAAAAAGCCATGTCATGAGCTGTTGAGTGTCACTGTTGGACATGAAAAGACTGAGACAAACTTTACGATGTAGAAGCTGAATAATGATTTATTAAAACAAATGAAGTCTCTTTTTATAGAGTGATAGGACAGAGCTGGACCTAATTGGTCCTTGATTAACACACTATCACCAGGACTGGCTAATTAAAATCAACACTTCTCTACATGTAAACAAGATAACAAACACTAGCTGTGCAGATTTGTTTAAATTCTTTCTCTAGGTTATTTTGAGAAAAAATATTGCTTGAACATTACTGCAGCGGAGAAAATCAGTCACAGTCTCTAGGAAAAAACTAAAGTGAGACTTACAGTTGAGGTCTGTAAAAGGCTGTAGACTATTTGTTCCTAATGTCATTTTTGTTCCTCTCACTGATGAAATGAGCTTGGTGCAACTAAAATGTGGAAGTGTGTGGGATGGTGGCCACCATCTCTATCTCATGTCCATGTGTTATCATATTGTCTCACTTCAGATATTCAGGATACTTAATATCTAATGGTAATGTGTATTATTTTTCTCCAAATGAGACAGTAGAAAAATACACAAGTTTATTTTGCTTAAAGTCATTTTTATTCAGTAGATATTGACAGAGTTTGACTATAATTGCTGCTGCAATGCCAGGGAAGGGTTTTCTGGAGTTCTGTCAATGTTTCCAAAAGAGGAAAGATCACTTGGAAAGGAAAGCAGCAGCTACACTTAAGTAGCCTTTATAGGTATATGGTTTGGAGAGAGTTTATCTCCTCGCTACAAAAATCCCATGTAGTAAAACATTTTTCCTGGATTATCAGACAGCTTGATTTGTGCTTTTAGCATGGAGTGAGCTGCTGTGCAGCTGCTTGGTCAGCTGTAGAAGCCACCAACGCTCTCTGGGCTGGGGGTTCTGAGGAACACAATTAATCCCTCTTTATTTCCTCTCGTTCCAGTGCTCATGATCTCACCAAATGGGATCTGTTCAGTAACTGCTACAGATTGCTGAGAACTGGAATTGAACACGGAGCTATGCCAGAACAGGTACTCTTAACAACACCTGCACTGCATCACTTGGGTGTCCAAGGTTCTAAAGAGTCTGGTTGTACAGACATTCAGAAGTTCAGTGCACTCCAGTGATGTAGGAAAACAGTTTGGAATTAGATTTATAGTGGAGTCAAGGCCGTCTAAGAGGTGGAAAACCTTGGATTCTGTGATTTTTGAGCTCCTTCCTTCACCTTTCTCATCTGTAAAGTTGGGAATAGCTAATGTTCCTGACTCTGAAAAGCAGTGCATCAATCCTGATGTTTACACTGAAACCCAACATTGCAAGCCTTGGCTGCAATTAGAATTATCACAAATTATTATTGTGCATTGAAGGTAAGATCAAAGCTTATGAAAACCGGGAAACTAGAACATCCTAGTGGAGTTCTTTTAGTGAACACATCTTGGACTTTGTTCCCTCAGAGTTCAGTTTTTGTTTCTCATGGATGAGCACATCTCATATTCTCCCATGATTCCTGTTTAAATTGCAGAATTAAAGTACTTTTTAAGTTTTGTTTTGGTTTCAGTTTGAAGCCAGTTGTTAATTCTAACTCAGCTTCATTTAGAAAAAAGAAATTCTCATGAAATTCTGAATAAGAATTTTATACAAAGGACCCTAAGAGGAGGCATTGCCATGCAGCATGTGAAAGTCCTCTCCCTGCAGTTGCTGCTTCATGCTGGAGTTGTGCTACCTGGAGGGACAGGGCTGGCAGATCAAACCTGTCAATGCAGCTGCCAGCCATCCTCAGTTTCTGGGTCTGACAGTGTGTCTCTCTCCAAATGCCTCCATAAGACCTTAGGGGGAAGGTCCTGAAATCTGAACTCTGCTCAGTATTTCTTCCTGCAGGCCACCCTGAAGTGTTTGGCAGTTGTAGCACCTAACCTGGATTTGAACCGTACAAGGGACACCGTGGATGCTTTTCTGGGCACCATGGATATGACCCTGGTCTTCTCCATGGGACAAGTTGTATTTTCTCCATGGGACAAGTTGTATTTTCTCCCTTTTTCTAGCAGTTGGGCTACATGTTCATTTGACAGTGGAACAGATTTCCAGGCTGTTTAACAGTGAAGCCAGATTTAGAGATATTTAAACAGATGCTTTTGACCTGAGAGATGTAGATGTTGGGTTGTACTTCTGTCATGCTGTGACATCCCCTCTTGCAGCACCCCAGTGCAGTTTTCTGGTGTTTCCCAGCATTTAGACAGTATTTTTTCACCTCTAGTAGGCTGATTTCTTATTGCACCAAACCAACCTGTTACTTTGGTTTTTCTGTCTTCTGATGTTTAACTTTTGAAAATTCTTTTCTTATAGATTCTTCTGTAATAAGAGACTTGTTTAAGTTATTTTTGTTATCATTCTTTCTTAGGAGATCTCTTAATAGACATCTGTCTTGACCAATGTGATTGGAGAGGTGTTAACTTTGCCTACCAATCACTGGGTGTGTTTAAAAAACTATATAAAGTGCTGTTTTTAAATAAACTCAGACCTTCAGATCTCTCAGTCAAAGGAACAAGTCGAAGTCCGTGTGTCTTTTAGCGTAGCAACTGCAACACCAACCAAGGAAAAACATGATTCCCTTGAAAATAAAAAGTGCTAAGAGCCACTCCTGTCTTTTCACCACAAAATGCATGATAGATTTTCCATACACTTCCTGCTGTGCCTGCTGTTAGCAGCGTGCTGAGATTCTGTGTGTTCTTGTGTTCCAGATCGTTGTCCAGGCACTGCAGTGTTCCCACTACTCTATTCTCTGGCAGCTGGTGAAAATCACTGAGGGCTCCCCTTCCAAAGTAAGTAGCCATTTGATCATACAGATTTTACTGGCAGAGCACAGCTTACCTAGAAAGGTGTTAGGTAACTTCCATTCTTGCCATAGTTTGTTGTCATTTGTAACACATGAAATGTTGATGTTCAGATTTGCTCGATGTTTCAGGATCTATTTAACATCGTGCATATGTCTAAGCAATGCAAATAGTCTTTATCAGGATTTTATAGCAGCTGATTATTATATTTTTATTGCTGAGGATAATTAACACACTTTATTGTGAGTACTGCAGTTTGCATGGCTGATAAGGAATGTTGACATGAACAGCTGTGAGCAGTACTGTTGATCTGTAGAACACAGCTTAATCTCGATGTGTAGTTACCTTGCTTATTCTCTAATTACCCCCGTTATGTTGCAGTAGAAATGGCAGGGCATCGGCAGTAATGATTACTAATAGAAAGCAAATGCACACAAAGTAGGATGCAGACAGGACAAGATGACATGTGACTTTTCCAGGACCTTTCCTAAGCTCTTTTCTCAGTCAGAGGCCAGCATTCTGTTTTTCCAGAGCTTTTTCAGAAGTAATACATCAAATTTAAATGATATGAATACTGAAGTAATAATTGTACTTCCCAATCGGCATCAAAAAGGATAAGATGTTATACTGAAGTGCTACTCAAATAAGCATTTTATGGATAGAAAAGTGATAAAAATACATAGTAAATTCTCTGAGTTGTTTTGAATACTGACATTAACATTTAGAAATAGCCACAAGAAAAAAAAAAAGGAATAATTGTTATTCTTTATTCCCATTTGTTTCCCATTTCCCCCTCTCCGCCTCTTTCTCATTAGCATGCTGGTAGTGTACAATACTGCATCTTGGAACTCAGAAAACTGAAACCATCCCATTTGTTTTAAATGAACACAGAATCTGGTCACATCTCAAGTCCTCTGCTGGCAGCGCTGTTCTCCTCAGGGAGGAATGTCACTGTGACAGGAGAGGCTGAGCTGCTGAGAGGAAATGCAGGAGGCCATGCATTGCTGCAGCCCTCAGTGCACCAACACTGGTGTTTGCACCAATCTCATTCCAGCCTTTCCCTGGGGCGGAGAGTTGGGCTGCTGGTTCCCTGTGGAACTGAGTGCTCAGAGCACCTGGGCACTGTCTGCAACACCTTTATTCAGTCTTCCCCACCTGCTCTGGGGTGCTGGGTGCTGCTGGGGTTCTCACCCACTCCTGAGGACTCCAGCAGCCCTGTCCTCTTGCCTGCTGGGCTTGGCCTTGCCTTGCCCTGGGGGCAAATGCCCAGGCACAAAGGAGAGTTTGGAGAATTCTCATCACCTGTCACTGCATTTCTCCATTTTTTTTGAACAAAGTACAATAAATTGCTGCAGTATAGCATGGCTGGTGCAGGGGTAGCTGTCAGCACTTCTGGAGAAAAGCTTCATGTTTTCTTGTGTCTCAATTACAGCAAAAGAAACGTACTTAACCATAACCTCCAGCTGGGAATTAACATACAGCCTCTCTCTGCATGGAGTGTGCTATAAAGGGCATCATTTGTTAGTTGGAGGTAGACAAAGGCATTAACACAAGCATCTCAGAATGAAAAGCAGTGTATTTGATGGGTATTTTTGAAGTATTCAGACTTTTACAGGAACATTTCTGGCCCAGCAGTTTCATATGTAGGTCCATGCAGGTTTCTAGGGCTGTTTTGCTGTATCTATAATGATCTCAGGGCAGAGAGGGGTGATGGTGTGTAGCCTCACGTGGCATCTTTAGTAGACCAATGGATATAGCTGCAAAAGTAAAGAGGCTTTTGGACTCACAAGCCTTTCAGGTTTGAGATAAAAGCAGATGATTACAAAGGAAAAGACAAGTTGAAAGCAATTGTTTGGTTTCTATTTAGATACAAATCAGGGAAACTCTGACAGGGAAGGAAAAGGTCGTTGGTGAGAAGGAGGAGGGGTGAGAACAGGGAAAGGAGAGGTAGTAAGAGAGTTAGGAGGAGAATTAGTGGGAAAGGAAGATAAAAAATGAAAATGGAGAGATGAGAATTTATATGTCATAAAACTAATCTTAAGTCTTTGTTTAAAAAAAATCAGAAATCCAAAGATGATTTTTTAGCTTTCCCTTGAACAGCCAGGCTGAGAGATCAGAGATGGAAGGATTGATTTGTAAGAAATGTTCATCTGCTGCCAGCTGGGTCATTTGTCTGACTTCATGCTGGCAGTAGTAGCTGCTCTGTTTCACCTAGTGAGGTCCCATTTAGGCAGTCAGTGCACAGGATAAAGTATATGAACATTTAAAAGTTGTAAGTACAGGAATAAAAGATGGAAACAAGTACAAGTGTCTTGGCAAGTTTTACATTTGTTGTTCACATGTGCTTTGCATCCATTAGGTGTACCTTTTATTGCAGGGAGTTTGCAGGTGGGATGGGGAATTTTGGTAAAGTTTCCTTCAGAGTGAATTATTTGGCTACAGTTCAGAATTCCTTGGTAATTTTTGTATCTTGTACTGATTCTGTGGTGGAGTCATACTTGGCAACCATAGACATACACTGGGAACAGAGTAATTTTGGAATGAAGTTATTTTTTGTCTGGTGTTCAGAAGGCTCTTCAAAAACACAGCTCTGTCCTGAGAGAACTGCCCTTGTTTGAGAACTGTCCTGGGCATTACGCCCAAGCCAGGGCACATTAATTGCTGTATGAGGGATACCTCATATTACAGCTGTTGGGCATGTTCTGCATCATGGCTCCCTACCTGATCCAGGTGTTCTGGACTGGAGCCTCCAGTCCAGTGTGTGTCAGGGAAAAGCTCAACTTGTGTGGTTTAAATCTAACTACAATCAAGTCAGCTCATTGATTTGTTTTGAGCACATAATCGACCTACAGCCAGTGCAACACATCTCCAGGAAAACTATCAGCTCTACAGAATACAGGGCCAGAATATTAGACACTTCTATAATGTTAATGAACACCTACAAATTCCAAACTTGCCCTTCAGCTGATCACAGATTACTAAAGTCCCCTCCCCAGGATACACACAAAGAGCTTGTTTCTCCAGGCTGTTACCAGGGGGTGTTCTGCAGATTGCCCCTCACTGTTCAATATCATTTGTAAATAGAGACAAAGGGAGTGTCTTTGATACACTTTATCAGCATAAAAATGTATCAAAGACATTTTAGCAGAAGGTTGTTAATTAATGATTATTGAATTATTAAGAAGGTCCAAATTCTCTGCCCAATAACAAAGATTTCACCAGTTAAATACAGCAGAGAATTGGGCAGAGTTATTTTGAAACGATTCTTCAAGCTAGCCTGTGGAGAGAAGGGTGTCCTGTGGAGACATCTTGATGTCTAAAATATGAAAGGAAAAATTGATTACTGAAAGGAAGGCTGCACCAGGTAAGAATGAAATGTGTAAGCCTTGAAATATCCACAGTTTGATGTTTTAACCTTTGGTCCCCCTCTGTCCATGTTCAGTGGAGGTTGAGGCCGTGTGGGCTGTTTGTGCAAACTGGTGCTCTTTGGAGTAAGCAGCTGTACTGGGGGGTGAAAGCTTATCCTCTGTAGCTTGTGGCAGCAGCCTCTTGTAGCCTGGAGGAAAACTCCTCCTCAGGTGGAAAGGGGTTTGAGGGTAGTTCCAAAGGAAACTGGTAAATTCTCCCCTGGAGTTCTCTCATCTGTCAGTCTGGGGGAGCCAATACAGTCCTGAGGCAGGAGACTTGGGGGATTAGGACATACACTTGTTTCCACCTGGGTTCCTTCAGCCATGTCCCAGGTACCCAGGACATTGTACTGTGCACTGGTTGTGTATGCACTGAGAAGGAAATATTTGCAGAAAAATAGAGTCCTAAAACTTAGAACAGTAAAAATAAAGCGTGACTAGAGCAAACATTGAGAGGCAAGACAGAGGTCAGCCACTGGTGAGTAAGCAGCAGCCACAGCAGCCAAATGCATGGCTTTAGAGTGTGATTAGTGGGCAGAGGACTTAGGAGAGGGGATTTAAAAAGAGATTTGAAGAACAAAGTGGTGACTTGGTGACTTATCATATTTATATGGGCATGATGACATAAGACACAAAAAGCTGGAGGGAAAAGTCACAAGGTGCAAAAGGTTGGACCATTTTCCACAGTTGGGTTGGAAGCTGAGGGTTCTTCAACACTGTGAAGTTGAAGTTAATACTGCAAATAATAAGTACTTTAGAGGAAAAGCAATGAGCACATAGGGAGAAGAGGATGTGGTTTGGAAGATGAACATAGCAAAAGCACAGCATTTTAAAATTACTTCAGTGGAAAAAAACAAGCTTTAATTTAAAACTAGAAAGTACCTGAAGAATTGTAGACACGGGTCTTTTGAGTACCCTGGTTTGGGTTTGGGTGGTGGCACAGACTCCAGTCCTTGCTCTCAGCAGCTCGCTCCTGTTCCTGCCATGGAGCAGTTAAATTCCAGAGTTGTGACCCCGTGGTTTTGTCTAACAGCCAACAGGATGATAAAATGGTTTCATATCAGCTTTTCTGCTGAAGGCAGATCAGATACACCTCAAGAGCGTGGGCTGTGCACCCCAGAATGCTCAGAGACTTGAAAATCCAATTCATTTTTTGCTTCCCATTTTCTCTGTTGAAAAAAATCTCCACTCTTCAATAGTCTGGGGGTTTCTCCAAGCTCAGAAGAGTTCCAGATGGCTCCATTGTACTGTTCAGTTGGGCTTTCTCCTGCTGTCTGTGACTTTTCAGTATGAATCTCTATCATGCTATGCTGCCAGGAGAGAGAGTAATTAATACCATGTACCTGCCTGTTAGTCACTTTGACAGAAAGAAAAATGAGAGACACACTCATTCCCTTTGTAACCTGTATGTAGGGATTTTCATAGGTTTTAGTTTCTCTGTTGAATTCATGAACATCTAAATGGGAGGTAATTGCGATTGAAAGCATGAAAGTAATTGTAATCCCAGTGCTTAAAGAGGTAAATCAGGTGATTGTGTAACACTGAACTGATAAGCCTGGCATCAGTCCTAGGTAGAATCTTGGAGTGGGAGATAAAAAACTTAGTTGGTACCAGGCTGAAGGGAGAACAGCTAAGATTGGAAGAAACACATCAATTTCTTGTTGTGTGAGTGCGTTTTTGGCTAAGAGTACCAGTGGAAACACCAGTGTCTGTAGGACATTAATACCACATTGCAGTTCAGGTGTATATTTGGATTTAATGTAACTCATAATCAATAGCTCAAAACTGATCCATATATTTTTAAAAAATTGTAGGTGAGCAATCCTTGCACAGTGGAATAGTTCCTGATGCATTCTGGGAGAGATCTGTTCTCTGCTGGAAAAAGGGTCATGTTTATCAGTCATCTGGGAATACCCTGAAAATGGGGATGATACAGATCAATTGGTGAACAAAATACAATTTAAAATTTTTAAATAGAGGCATCTTAATGCTGCCAAATGGAAGGCTTATATCAAGGAAAAAAGAGAGGTGATCAATGGCAAGTTGTGGATTAGAACTGAGTAGAGCTGTCTTACAGATTCTGCAGTGGCAGGGTAATGCAGTGGCACCGTGGCTGCATCAACAGGGAAAAATTGATCAGGAATAGGAAGGTGGAGGAGTGCACAGACCTTCAGTGTCCATATCAGCAAATCCCACTCACTCCATTGGAAGTGATGAGAAGTTCAGAGCTTTGGGAACACTCAGAGTGCTGGCCATGCTGGCAGTCCTATCTTGGGCTGTGAACCAGCACAGGGAGAACATACGGACCACAAAAAGGCTCTGCAGTAAACACAGAACAACGAGAGCTCATGGCAGGAAGCATAAGAAAAGCTAAAACCAGGACTGAGACACATGGGCTGAACAGCCAGCTTCAGTAAAACATTTCAGCAAGGAAAACATTGCCTGTGCACTATGTAGGTTCTTCACATTTGCTTGGAGGTTGTTCTGCAGGACATTCTCTCTTCCACGTGGAAGCTGAGAGGGCTACCCTGGGGGAAGGTCTGCAGAGCATGGGCCAGCCATCCTGCTGTGAATTCATCTCCTTTCATTTAATTTGGGGTTCTTGTTTTCTTCTCAGTGATTGGTTCATCATCACTGTAAAACCAAGAGACTGTTTCTGTGTGTGTTCTTTCTTCCACAGCTTTTTGTTGAATGTATGAAATCATCACCATTTCTTTATTTTGGTTTCTTCTAGTAAGAGAAACCTCTTACTAATTTTTAGATACTTTCTTTTTTTAATGTTTATTCCAGGAGGACTTGTTGGTATTGAGGAAAACTGTGAAATCCTTCCTGGCTGTCTGCCAGCAGTGTCTATCAAATGTCAACACTCCAGTCAAAGAACAGGTAAAGAAAATGTCTGTCATGCTCTGAGAAAAGTGTGAGTGTTAAATTGTAGTAAAACTCAAGACAGCACTACATCAAACTTAAAGTAAAATAATCTGTGCTCCTGTCTAAATAAACCTGAACAAACAGCCAGAAGAGCAGCTGTATTAACAGAACTTCCAAAGCACAGCTCATGACAAATTAATTTTTGATTAACAGTAAGGAAGGATTACCTGGATGCTCAGGCTCATTTCCAGCCCTTGTGACTTCAGGCATCCAGCTCAGTCACCTCTGATGAAAGACTCTTCCTGTAGACACTGGATTAAAAGATGGAAATAGGCACTTTTGGAGGGAGGCTGAGGCCTCAAATGGGCTGAATCTTTTTGGATTTTTTTCCATTGAATCAAAGGATTTGTTGAAATAATTAAGTCTTTCTCTGCAGGACACAGTAGCTGTTTTTTAAGCTGAGGTTATGTGAATATACACTGATTTATGTCAATGACATTTTATTTGTCTACAAATGGCATTTCTATCAGACCTCCCCAGATTTTACAAAGAGTATAATTAATAACTGCCCTGTATTTTTTGCCTGTGGTATTTAAAAGATAATCCTTCTTAAAAGACACTTTTATTTCTTTGAAAGATAGCTCTGCTTGGCATTTTCTCTCTGTTCTTCAGGCTGATAAATATAAACATTAAATGCTCAGAGATGTCAGTAGTTTATGTATTTCTAAAAGACTTGTGTGTCATTGGCTTCCAGCAGATTTTACTTTAGTAATTGTTTTTTTAATATTCAGAGTAGTTACTCGTGACATATTATATTAATATTATATCATATGAAAATATCTTCTAGCTCCATGCAAATACCTCCCTTCCAGCTCAGGCTGGACCTGACATCCTTCCTGCCTCAGCAAATGGCAAATGTTCCTTCCCATGCCTGCACTGGGTTTGTTCTTGGGGTGTATTAACAGGGGTTTGTTCTCCTCTTACCAGTGGCCACAGTCGTTTTTTCACTGATAATTTAAACTTTGTTTAGAAGCTCCTGTGCAGTTCCCAGTTGTGGGGAGGTTTTCAAGCCTCACCAGACAAACGCACGCCCAACCAAGCCCAGAGAGAGCGAGTGTCCCAGGCAGAGTAGGCAGGACTGGAGACTCCAGGGACCCCTTCCAGCCAACTCCTCTATGATTGCTCTTGTTTTCTTCCTTAAAAAGTATATTTCTGTGACTGCAGGACTGCTACTTATTCCTTTTGTTTTACTGGATTTTTTTTTGAGAATGATGTGCAAGTTGTATTGTCTCCCTACCATACTTGATCTTTACTCCAGACATTCTTTCCAGACAAAGTTGATGTCCATATCAAAGGAAGGAAAAAATGTATGAAGTATTTAGAGAAAAAGGACTGAAACATTTCAACTTTTCCATGAGTGTTTGAGGGAAATAAATATCCTGTGACTGAGCCCACTGCTGCCTTTATATTGGTCAGAACTCAGCACCAGCAGTGCATTACTCATCTGCTCTTTTTTAGAGATCTGCATTAGGAAGAGCTTCAATTCTATTGAGTATCAAGGGAGTTTAGAGCAGGTGAGATCATCACTGGAATGAATCACAGCCTTTTGGATCAAGGGGAGAAAAATCCCAAATAGCAACATCTGTTCCTAAGGTCTCAACAGAACACAGGTTACAATGATCTGCAGATGTTCTTGCCTGAGTGTAGCTCATTCAGATTTTATAACATACTCCCAGAAATAAGGGAGCCACTAGGAAGTTCAGCATTTACAGATTTTATTTTGGAAATTTGTAAAGTTTTCAGAACCTGAGGTTAAAAATAGGGAAGCTATGAATAAAAAGGCCTCTGAAAGGTGCTGAAAGTGATTAAATGCAGACAGCTGGCTGTGAGACTCCAACAAAATCCATTTGGGAGCAAAACAGTGTTACTGCCATGCAGGAATGAGCCCTTGGAAGAAAGGAAGGTAGTGACAGGTAGAAGGAGGGTAGCTGCCTTCTTTCCTGTCTCAGGTAATGAGGGTATAATAGTAATGAGCATAAATCATGGACAATTCTGTCCAGGTTGGCTTTTGTCTGGATTTGAAAGCTGTGCAGACAAACTTGGTTATTTTTTTGCAAGAGCTGTTGATTAAATTCTGCAAGAATTGCCTTGCTGTGGCTGTTTGTCTGTATTTTTGGGGTCTGACAGTGACTCAACTTGAATTTTCCCTCAATGTTGTTCATGTTTATATTTGTTTGATTTTTGTTATCTGCTTGTCAAAAGAGGTGTCTTCTCTTTACTCAAATTTGGCTGCAGGCCTTGTATCAGAGGTAGATTTAGAGTTCTTTTTGTAGAGAAAAAATGGAAGTTTAATATGGGTCATCTGGGACATGGAGAAGGGAATAACGACAGTTCCTGACTTGAAACCAAAGGCACAGCATTCCAAATTAGAGGAAACCACTATGGAATACTTTTCACAGCACATAAACAACTACACCTGAGAACAGTTTAAGAAGCTGTTTAATAATAGCAGGAGATATCTGGAAATGAGATCAGTGGTATGTTATGTTTTCCTTACTTGACTTTCACTGTATTCATTCCCTTTTGCCTTTCAGGCTTTCATGCTGCTCTGTGATCTCCTGATGATTTTTAGTCACCAGCTGATGACGGGAGGTCGAGAAGGGCTCCAGCCTTTGGTGTTCAATCCAGACTCAGGCCTCCAGTCAGAACTTCTCAGTTTTGTGATGGATCATGTATTTATTGACCAAGATGATGAAAATCAGAGCATGGGTATGTTGAGCTTTTTTTCATAACAGACACAGAAGAAAGGAGAAAATAGAATTTTCTGATCAGTTTGTTCGGATGTTTTCAGAAGTATTCCTACTTTATTTTTGGAAGGTCTCTGCTCTTAAGTTTCTTCCATAAGTTGTAGAATATGCTTATATTATATGTTAACTATATTTAAGATTTTCTCTGTGTAGTTTATTTTTTATTCACAGAGGGAAGTCTTGCATAGGGGCTTAATACTTACAGCATTGCCATTCGATGTTAATGCTTCTTACAACTGGATTTTGCTTCCTGTTGTTCAGAGCCATTGATTTCACATCTGAAAATCCAAGGCATGCAGAAGTACTGGTGCTTTTGATTTTTCTTTTGTTAAATATTTATATCTTAGTCATGTTAATGGAGCCTCTCTGAATGTCCTGTGTTTGAGCAGTTCAGCAAGAGCATTCAGGAAGTGTTCACTGTGGCCTTTCACAGGGTATGGGAAATAAATGACTCAGTTCCGTGTGGATTATATTCAGGATCTCCACTGGACTATGGAGAGCAGCCTTGGTCAGTGGTGTGTCACGTTCCTAAACTTGCCTGGAAGTTTTGAAGAAGGCAGGACTCAAGACTTACCACCTTTCATTTTAGCTTCTTCCCTGACAATCCTTCTTGCTTCATGTTCAAGAACTGATTTTTTTTCTAAAAGCTCCCCTTTGATAACATTGTTCTAGAACATAACAGTTACTTACAGACATTCTGTTGTTGATGATGCTTTCAGAGGGAGATGAAGAAGATGAAGCCAACAAAATAGAAGCTTTACATAAGAGAAGAAACCTTCTGGCTGCCTTTAGCAAGCTGATAATTTATGACATTGTGGACATGCATGCAGCAGCAGATATCTTCAAACACTATATGAAGGTACAGGCCATGCATCCTCCAGTCCTGACTGAGCCCAGTCTGCAGTGTTAGGGCTTTTCCTGCCATCCCTGCCAGGGCTGTGGTTACAGCTCAAACACTCCTGAAAGCTTTTTCAGCTTTATTTGATCCTGTGTAGTACTTCTTTCCTTTCTAAATGACACCTGGCACTGAGCAGCAGCAAGCACTGACCTCACCCTCTTTGTAGCATGTTTGTTATTTAAGGCAGCACCAAAAGCTGGTCCTGAGGTGCTGAGTATTTCCAGAGAGGCTCCACTCTACAGAGAGTTTCTTACTCTGCTCCTCTGATTCATCTCTAGAATCCCCAGTGAGTTTCCTGTCCCATGTCATGTTCCCCTGTCAGTCTCCCAGACGTGGTGCTAGCCAGGAGGCCACAGGGTTCTTCTGAGGAGGTTGGTTTAAACAGGGCAGCAGGAAAAGAAAAGCTCTGGATGGTTGTTGTGCTGTAAGTGGGTCTGTGGTAACTGAGTATCTTCTCAACTTTTGCTGCTTCCACAGAGCTTTTAGGCCCAGTGAAGGTCAGGAGGACCTCAGCTCCTGCTGCACCTGTACCTGGGAGTTTACCTGCCAGAACAGGCACACCAGCAGTCCTGCCACTGATCCCTCAGGTCATGCCTCACCTGTCCCTGCGGGGGATTGGTCATCACAGAGGTGACAATCCAGGGGGAAGAACTGAAAGACAGAGCAGGTCCTTTACTCTAAACACTGTTTGAGATGTTGATGTGAAACCTAAAGGGTTTAACTCGAAATTATCCTCCTGTTCATGAGGCACACACAGCACAATAAAATCCCCAGGACACACTGTAGCCATCATTCAGGGTTAGTCTTGCTTAGGGATTGTTTGCCAGAGTGGGAGTTTGAAACTGAAGCTGTCACCGTCCAGGTGAGTTCCCTCCCTGCTGCTCTAGGCTGGGCTTCCCCTCTCCCCACACCACTCCTTCTCCTAAAACTGGAGGAGAGGGAGAGAAATGTATTTTAAATTAGTACCAAAGAAGGCAAAAGCAATATTTTAGAGGCAATGAAAAAAAGTGACTGCAAATGCAGAAATATTGATGAGGCTGAAAGAATACTGTTGGGGAAAAAGATATATTCTCAGCTTGGAATTTGTAATGATAATACAGCTTTTCTACCAAATGGGCAGCACCACAGGCTGTGGCTTTCAGCAACCGTTCTGTTAACATGAAGAGAAACAACACTCCATTCTGACTCACTCCTTACTCCACTTTCTGGCTTTAGTGAATTCCTTTCCCCTCAGTGTTCAAGGAGCACACACCTCACTGTGCTGGTGTCTGTTCACACCTGCTTCTTAAGGGGGTGTTGGATCAATGTCATGTTGTTGCTTGGAATTGGCAGCCATGGGTCACCTTCATCAAGTGCTTTGTTTGGGGCAGGAAATGCTCTTTTGTTTGGGTTTCAACATATTTGTTACAAAAGATAATAAATACAGAAGTTCCGTACCGTATTATAGGATTCAGTTAAAATTTTGATACTGAAACATTGCCCCCCACTCACACCCAAAATCTGGATTTGAGCAACTGCTGCCTTTTCAAATCAAGAATTATAAGTAATCTTTCTCTTGGGAAAACTGTAAGAAATTGTATAAGAGGTTTGACTTAAAGGGTTTGTTTTGTTTTGTTTTTTCACTTTTTTTTTGTAGTACTACAATGACTATGGAGATATCATTAAGGAAACCCTGAGCAAAACCAGGCAAATTGATAAAATCCAGTGTGCAAAGACACTCATTCTCAGTTTGCAACAGGTAAGTGCATTGATACTTTGTTAGAAATGCCTCACTGCAAAGAGCCCTGGCCAGACTTCCACTGGTGCACTTTACAGGGAAGCAGAAATGCTGCAGTTCCTTAGGACATGTCCTTCATTTTCCTGCTCCCCAGTTCAGGCTGTCACTGCTCCTTTGTCTCAGTAATCTCTGTCTCCATAGGCACACACTGGCAAAGTTTGGGCAAATAAAAATGGGAGGAAGGGAGAGAAGAGCCTTGGAGGCAGTTTGGTGCAGGCTGATTCACAGCATTTGTTTATTTGATCCTGAGTCAACAGGAAGAATTAGGATGGCTTTTTCTTTTCAGCATTTGCTGAAGTAATGCATCTTCCTTACACTTTGTCTACATATTGATGAATTTTTCAAATTTCAAGCCAATTAAGTCTTCCAATACTGTTAGACATCTTTTTTTCCCAGAAAAAAAATGCTTTACATCAATCTTAAATTACTGCCTGGTGATAAAATCTATCAGCCAAGAGCACAAAGTGCACTAAATACCACTTAGACCCTTGAAGTGGCAGCTATAGCCATTGCACAGAGAAATTACTTCTACTAATTAGTGCTGTCAAGTGAGCTGGACCTCCCAAAATTCCTTCCTAAGGGATTTCCTGTAGCAATCTGGAAGCTGAGAGAGATCTGTGCAAACCTGAGACAAACAGATGTACTTCAGAAGAATCAGGGAGTGTCAAAGCCGCCGCTGTCTGTAAAACTTGGAGAGGAGGAAGCAGGTGCCACAGATCAGTCAGGCTGACAAAATTCCATGAAAAAAATAATGAGAGAAGCTCTTTGCAAGTTCCTCAGTGATAGGTAGCAGCCAGTGTGGATTTGTCAAGGAGGAATCCTGTCAAATTAAGCTGCTGTCATTAATTGCATGGTAACAGAGCTTGTGGAGATGAGAGAAACAGTCGCTGTAATGCAGCCTGATTTAATATTGTCACTGGCACTGTCTGCCAGGATACTGTCAGCAGTGTAAATGGCAGTGCCAGGAGAGGTGGAACTGGCTGGAAAATCACCAAGCACTTCAGTGCTGTGCTGGGAGGGCCTTGGAGGCAGCAGTGCTGAGCAAACAGTGGAGGAGCTGCAGCTTTGATCCCCAAATTCAAGGCACCACCTGATCTGATGGGTGATGGAGGTACTTAAGAGAACAGCACAAGAATGCAGGACCTTGATGAGTTGGGAGAATGATAATGGAATTCAGGGAAGGTGGGTGCAGAATTCCACCAAAATAACTCCACACAAGTACAAGATGGGGGACAGCTGCCAAACAGCAGTGGGACAGAAGAAATTCTGGCAAGTGACAGGGACTCTGTTATGTCTCTGTGCAAAAAGTCATCGCAAAGGCCATTCTCAGATGGAGCAGGTTTACAACCCAAGTCTTTCTCAATAAAAGTGTTTCCCAGCTCACAGATGTCAACCTCTGAACTCTCTCTGCAGCTGTTCAATGAGCTTGTTCAGGAGCAAGGTCCCAACCTGGACAGGACATCTGCCCATGTAAGTGGCATTAAGGAGCTGGCCCGGCGGTTTGCCCTCACTTTTGGTTTGGATCAGATCAAGACAAGAGAGGCTGTGGCCACACTACACAAGTGAGTGGTGGTAAATAAACTAGATTTTTATACTACTTCAGATTAAAATTCTTGTTGAGCATTCTCTTTCTAAAGGTGAATGATCTCAACAGGCCATGGAATTACTATTTTTTTTTCTACTTTAAATGGAGGGCTCTACATGTATATAGGTAGAAAGGAAACAAACCAGCTGCTACCTGATTATTTCTTGGAATTCATTGGCATGGCTGTATTTGTTTGTCTCAGGTGGGTTGCATCTTACAACTGAGGATGGTTCTTTGTTCCACACCACTGTGGATCCTGGAGGAACCAAGGGCTTTTATAAAAAGATACTCCAAAAATATTTTGGAAATCTTTTAAAGTGGACTGGAACTTTTTATGCAACTGCTGCACAGAAAAGTGTGGAAAGGTTCTGCTAAATTTAAATTATGATTTGCCATGCCATAAAATTTCAAGTGCTAAGGTTTGCTGCCTCAGAGACTCAGTCTTTGAGACCAAGATCAGCATGGCTTGGTCAGGCTGCAGCAGATACTGTCCTCAGGCAGGCAGGAGTCAGGGGACACCCGTGTCTTGCTTGGTGAGGGATGGGAGAGCGTTCTCTTCAGTCACAGATGACAACGCAGAATCGAGTGTGTCCCTGCTCTGGGGACTCAGTTATCTGCTCTGGCTGCAGAGGTTGGCTCCTGTTTGATCTGAAATATTCCATGAAGCTCCTGCCCCTGGGCTGCACCTGCCCAGTTCCCACGTGGGCAAGTACCCTCTTACAGGGACTGGCCATGTGCTTATCTGAGGGGGCCTCACAAATCCACAGGGAACTCTGCATTCCCCTTTGTCCAAAAGCAAAGTTTGCTAGTAATGGGGAATAACGTTGTGATGGGATCTGAGGATTCAAACAGTTTCGTCACAGCTCAGATTTGGGGCAACTTATTTGGTTTTGAGGTTTTTTGTTGCAAATGTCTGAACATGTTAATATTTCTGTACTGTAGAGATGGCATAGAGTTTGCCTTCAAATACCAGAATCAGAAAGGACAAGACTATCCACCTCCTAACCTTGCTTTCCTGGAAGTGCTTAGTGAATTTTCTTCCAAACTCCTGCGACAGGACAAAAAGACTGTGTAAGTAATGCTCTGTTCCCTTCCTCGGCCTCTGTTAATCCCTGCAGTGTGGGTTTCAGCTCTCACCTTCGAGGTTTCTACAATCTAACCAGGGCTGCAGAAAGTCCCTGTGAGACATTCCACGTACATACTTACTCATCCTTTTATGTTTTAAAGTAATAAAAATAAATGGGAAAAGAAAAATCAGACCCACTAATGAGGTGAGTTTGAGACCTCCCAAAACAATGTTGTTGAAAATTTCTCATGGGCTATTGAAAGTAGAAAGTCCTTTTTTGGGCTAGAAGAAAAATTAAACATTAGCAGTGCAGGGAATTTACAGGCTGTCACCACTGCAGTAAGAGCTATTTCTGTTGTATATTTACAGAAATTGTAAACCCATATTTGTTGTTTCTTTTAATATATTGGAAGAGGACTTCAGTCAAACATCAGCCAAGCACTGTGTGCCCAGTGTGGAACTGAATTCACTGAATAACTTTATGACCAGTGTAAAAGTGCAGTTGCCAGATCTGCTGATTTATGGTTATAGTTGTCTTTCCAGTCAATTCTGTGACCACACTGAGTGTTAGTCAGAAAGATCAACTGGAATGACCTCAGCTGACTCTTTCTGTCAGACCTTCCTGTGAAGGTTTGACAGATACTTTTCTGTGAAGACATTTCTTTTAAAAGACTTTTTTGTTAGGGTTAACAACTATGAATATTACAGCTTTATCTGTGCAGTAAGAAATGCAGCTTGGTTAACGTTGTATATTTTGTAATGTGTACACACTTGAACCAATTTCACTTTTTCATTGTATCAATAATTTCTCAATTCAGCAAACACTGTAGGACAAATAGTTAAACAAGCTAGGGAATGGGATGATTCAGTTAGGCTGTCGTGGCACACCATTTGTGCATCTGCTCTTCATTGTTATATCCTGGAATCTCGTCAGCCTGTTCTTTAGGAAAGGACCTAAGGAAAGATAACAGGATTTTATAGCTTGTCTTCCTAGCTGAACTGTAGATTCTCCTGCATGGTGGTCAAAGTGCCACTGGCCTGTTTCCTGTTGAATTTAGTGAAGTTTAGCCTTTCAGTAGAGTCATCCCTTCCACAAGTTTCCAGTGTCTGACATTTAAAGTTACATCATGCTGTCCCTGACAGCTTCTGTTAACCTGAGCCTTTGAGTGGAATTCAGTTCTTTGGGACGTTTTGTCCCTTCACCTTCCACGTTGCCATTTAAATTCTTTCTCAAGGGTTCCCCTGCCCACACAGATAACCAGTGGCTGCTCCTGCAGGGCTATAAGGATTGCTGTGGTGGAATTTCTATACCTGAGCTATTGACCTCAGCTGAATCTGACGCTCATGAAAAGAAATAGGTCCTTTCTGGCCTGATTTATCTGATCTGTGCCAGACTGCTGTGTTGGGATGAGTTCAGCCCTGCCCCAGACCTTACAGTCTGTGATGACCATGAGAAGGGTCAGCACAACTTGCTGGCATGTAAGGATTTCTGTGGAGGTGGCTCCACTCCTGCCCAGAGTGCTCCACTGACAGGACAGGGCTGGGATGCTGGATTTGCCCTTTTCTGTAGCCCCTCCAATCCACAGGGAGCTCTCCCCTGCCACAGGGGGGCTGCCTGTGTGCAGGAAGGTCCGTGACCACCATCTACTGGAGAAGTCCCATGTTTGGGATCACTTCCCTCCCTGCCCAGAGGGCCTCCCCAAACTCAGCAATGGACTCTTGTCTGCAGGCAGAAGTGCTCTGGAGCCCTCAGTCTCATGTGGCTCAGGAACATGTGGCTGCCTGGCTGCCCAAGTTCTCCATCTTGACTTCCCTGCCTCAACCCCCAAATCACCCACCCAGAGGCTGCAGGTATCAGGGCATTGCTCCAGAACAGCCTTCCTGGCAGGGTCCAGCACACGCTGCTGGTTCCACAGGGCTTCTGCTTCCTTCTGCTGGGATGCTGGCTTTTTTCTCTGGGGCTAGAAAAGGGAGAAGCTTCCAGTTTGGGAGTGAAGCAGCAACACTGATTTAATTTTGTTTTTGTAGCCTGTTAATCTGACTACTCATTTTATGAGTAACCTTCAGAACTGATGATGGCTGTTTATGAATTTATTCAAGTCTATGGATTTCACATAAAACTGTTCATGTAAGGTGCCAGACTCATACAGCTGGGGGGAAAAAATCTGTACTAACACTCTGTTACAAACCCATTAAGGCAGATACAGGCAGGGAAATCCTGAGGAACTGATGTAGGACAGAATAGAGGAGATTGTCCTTGGAGGCACTTATTTCCATTTATTTCTCTCAAAGACACAGTTGGCTTAGACTGGACACTGACTAGTGGGTGTCAGGTGAGGCAGAGCCTCAGCATGATGTTCTCACTTCTGGAAATTCAGAGTTGATAAGAACTGCCAGTGTGAAGCTCCCCCAAAATGCTGAGTAGAAGATGTCTCAAGTTTGGCATCTGGGCAGTAAAGAACTCCCAAGTGGAATCATTTTCCTCCTTCACAATTTGGCCATAAACATGCAACGTGGTTCTATAAATACAAACTGGAGGCAGAAAAACTTCTTACTTTGCAAGACTCTTCTGCAGGTAGATTGTCTAAAGCCATGCAGCACTCAAGTGGCACAGTTGGGTACCGTAAAATAAAAAATACATTAAGAATTTCCCATTATTGCCAGGTTTGGGAGTTAATATACACATGGAAAAGGGAAGGAGGAAACATTGACAATATTCAATAAAACAGTAGAGAGGAACCTGCTGTTTCTTGAACAAAGTTAACACCATTCATTGCATCAAAAACCAGATGTGATTGTTACCCTGGCATGAGCAGTGTGGCTCCTGGGCCTGTTCTGGAGCTGGGCTTTGTAACGAGCTCTGAGCTGCCATGAGCTAACAGAGGAAACCCCTGCCTTTCCATGTGGAATGTGTGGAGTTGACTCCCACTGCTGGCAACCTGGCAAGGTGGTATTAAAGGAAATTGTGACTGAGTGGTGCAGGAAGTGATGCTGAAGTACCTCAGTTCTCTTACCAAACTTGTGAATGTTTGGCTCCATAGCCTGAAATTCATTAGAGTTACATTTAGGTAGATTTGCATGTTCATTTTTGAGATTACTTCTAATTCCATAATTAAATAATCAATGGGAAAAGAGCAGTTCCTATGCTCTCCAGACCAGGAGGGAGTTGTTGGTTCCTCCTTTCAGTTAACACCTGTGCAGTGGACTTCTCTTGGCAGTGGACCAGGTCCTCAAGTTTTTCATGGAAAAATAAACACCTGCATTTGACTAACCCATTTCTCTTGTTCCAGGGTGCCAGAGGACATCCTGCATCCTTGCAGCAGTGGCTCTGATGCAGCCTGGCTGCTGACACAGTGGCCATATCCAGGTGTCTGTGGGGAGATTGCTGCACCTCTGTACTGTCTTTCCTTTCCAGGCACACCTACTTGGAGAAGTTCCTGACAGAGCAGATGATGGAGAGAAGAGAGGACGTGTGGCTGCCGCTGATCTCGTACCGGAACTCGCTGGTGACGGGTGGCGAGGACGACAGGATGTCTGTGAACAGCGGCAGCAGCAGCAGCAAGGCCTCCTCCGTGAGGAACAAGAAGGGCCGACCCCCCCTCCACAAAAAGAGAGTGGAAGGTCGGTGAGGGCTCAGGGCTTTGTTGTTCTGGACACTCAGGAGAGGGGGATTTACCAGTTCATGCAGAAATACGTGATATGGTCTGGATGTGGCAGAACCAAGGCATCTGTTCTGCAGGTTCTGTCAGGCCTGGGCGTGTCTTTAGGGGAAATACCACCAAAGCCCCCTGTTCTTGTTTGTCTTGACCAAAACTGGCAGTCAGAACTATTAAAAGCTGTTACTGCTGGTGGAAGAGGTGTTTGTGAAGTTACCTGGTCTTTCTCACTCCTGGACTGCCTGTGCTTCCCTCTGGGCAGTTGTTAATTCTCAGGGATTTGGAGCAGATTGCAGGCAGAAATTCTGCTAACAGGTCTCTGTTGTTGCAGGGCCATTGGGGAGCTCTGAAAAGACACCATTTTTGTTTAAAATAGTACTGATATCTAATGTTGTCTGCATTTACTCTTTCTGGGACCTCAGATGTGTTCATCAGGAATCTGGCTGTGATAGCAAGTTTCTTACAAGGCTGCATCTGTTCCTGGTCAATCTGTGTGATGTAGTGTGGACTTTTGTGAATACTAATTTGTTGTTCCACTGTACAGTAGATGTGAGTGGGACCTTAAACTTCAGGGGTTTTTCCAAGGTCAGTATCTTTGACAGGAACCCCTCAGTAAGGAATCAAATACCCATTTGCCTGAATATACAGCAATTTCCCAAAATACTCCTCCAAAGTTTGCCCCTACAGCCAAGTCCATTCTCCACTGTGGCTCGTGTTGAACCCTCCCTGCACCAAGTCCTTTGGTTTCTCACAGCCAGCCCTGAGTGTAGGTACATAAAATACTGGCTCCTTTCTTCAGGCACTGTTTTTCTTCTTTCAGGATGCCACGATGTTCACAGGATTCAGCTACTCTCATTTTCTTCTTTCCTCTTGTTGCCATTTTCATTCTATTCTACTGTATTTTACCAATATCTTTTTTTTTTTTTTTTTACCCTGGGAGGTGTAGTAGCATCTTTGCTTCCCAGTAAGGCAAATCTCATGCTTAAGATGTAGTTTTTAGGCTTTGCTTACCTCATTCTCTTTTGTGTCACCCTCTTTCAGTGATCAGTAGAAGGGAGAATTGATTTCCAACACTTTCCATTTGAGAATCTCCTTTTTTTTGTTTCTTTAATTTCCACTCTAAAGGATCTAGAACAGGGGAAAGGTCACTGCAGAAATTACTGTGGCATCAAAGAACCATATCCAGCCCCCTCTGGATCCTTTCTCACCTGAATCCAGCACAGACCGGCTTGGAGAACATTCCCTGTTGCTCCTGAGAGGAAATGTGCTCTGACATTTCTTTATGGTGCCTTAAGGAAATCAGTAATTTTTAAAAAATAATCCCTAACATAAAAATGATTCAAAGGTAAATTTGAGAATAAATAGGCAGCTTTTTAGACAACATTTATGCCTAAAGGGTAGTAAAAGGCAACAGAAGAATGAACAGATCCATGGAGATCCCCATCTACTTTTCTCACCACACATTTCCTGTTAGTAAATCTGTGATCTTGTCATCTCTATTGTCATCTCCTGTCTTTCACTCCAGCAACTGAATTCGTTTCTGTGTTTTTTATCTCATTTTTATTGCTGAGTAGTGTCCCCTCCATGCTCCACTCCAGTGGTTCTGACAATTCTAAACATCTGGACTGACCAGATTTTGGGGGTTGTGCTCCACCTTCTCTTAGTGTTTAAGTGTGTCTTGGTTGCTGTAGGTGCATAAGATTAACAGTCTCCACTTGTAAACTCGGGAACTGGGAATTACCTTGGTTGTTTAAGATACCCAGCAGCTGAGGCCATGCTGCAATATGGCTTTGTTTGCAATGGGGTTTGTGTTTGTTCCCTTTAAATTGTTGTTATTGCTGAGGATAGAGGGTACTAATACTTAAAAGAACAAAATCTAAAATTAGAACTGAAAATCTTACCATTCCAAGCATTTATCCAGGTGATCCCTTAGTGCACACTTGTTTGAATGCTGCCCTGCGTGTGGTCAGAAATTAGCAGTGATTTCAGTGTTCTCTCTCTAGATGAGAGCCTGGAAGGCTCCTGGCTGAACAGGAATGAGAACATCCATACTCCAGGGACACTGCAGACACCTCAACTCACCTCCACTGTCCTGAGAGAGAACACCAGACAAATGGGAGAGCAGATCCAGGAGCACGAGTCGGAGCAGGGATCTGAACAGGATTTTTTACACAAGTAAGTGTTGGAATTTCAGCATCAAATACAGTCAGCCAAGCAAAGGAATTGCTTGTGGTTTAAAGTGATATTCTTAGCCTGTGGCTCCAGAGATGCAGTGTTGATTTGCAAGGCCACCTGGAAATGCCTTTACTACAGCTCAGCAATACTTGGATTATCTTCAGGTCCCAGGAAAAGTATGTTGTAATGAAATAATAGTAGAAATTCCTTATGTTAAAACTATCTCATAGCATAGCCATGTAGTTCTGGTTAAATCCTCCTAGTGCTTGTGTCCCAGGCTGGGTGGAACTGTTTCTTTGGAAGACCTGTAGATACTGTATTTTCTTTTTCTGTTCCCCTGCCTGATATCAGAGTTAAGGCTCTCCAGACACCCTGACTCATTTTTTCTAAATTTCCAGCTGCTGACCTGATTCCTGATTTGGGGTAATTGCCCTAAATTACATATTCTCTTTGTCCCTTTGCTCCCATTTATCACCTCCATTTAGAGAGAAATCATTGGTTATTTTCTGTCAGTGGTTGTGTGGCCCTGGGTGTTGCCAGCAGTGCTGCCAGGATGCAGCAGGTGAGCACAGGCTGGCTGTGGGTCACGGCCGGTGACCCTGGCTGGACACAGCAGCACAGCCCAGGCAGAGCCCAGACACTTCTTCCCAGAGCACCTTTCCTCCTTGGTCCCACGGCTAGGGAGGGCTGTGCTCATGGCTCCTACTTGCCTTTCTGAGGTCAAGGATTTACCTCCTATCTCCTGCCTCCCCAGGTGTGGCCATAACTTCTAGGTGATGAGGAAGATGTTGAGGCTTTCAGTTTCTCCTTAAGAATCTTCTACTCTGCAGTAAAACTAGACTAAACATAGAACTTCTTTTCTGTCCCTCTCGATCTCACCCTTGGCTCAGCTGAGTCTCTCTGTGACCATTCCATTACTCTGGAAGTGAGACAGCTTCCCAATGCTGTGGTTTCCTTTCAAGCCTGATGAGCAGCCAGCCTTAAGCTCTGTGAGACCCTTCCGTGTTCCTGGGGAAGCTGAGCAGGCTCTTGCCCAGCACCTGAGCCCCCTTTTCCTCTGTCTCAGGCCCTGCTGTGAGCACAGAACTGTGAGCTAGGGCAGAGAGCACCTCTCTTGTCTCTGCTCCTTTGCATGAGTGGGACTCCAGGTGGGAGTTCCCAGTGTGAACTGACAGTGGGGAATGGGAACCCTTCCCCTTCAGCCCTGGTTGGCTGTCACATTTCCTCCAGGTCAGCTTAGGAGAGCTAATACTTGCCACAACTGCAGAGCTGCTTGAACTGGCAGGTTAATCATGTTCAGGTTTGGTTTTAGGCTGTTTTCCTGTGGGTCATCCCAGTTTATCCTGTCAGTCTTATTAGGGTGCAAGGATGCATAGTACAATAAAACCTGGTGCTGCTCCAGAACAGCTGCACAGAGTTTGCTGCTGTTTCCTTGTGCTGCACCACATAAATTGAAGCAGAGGCATTGCTGGTTGGTGGCATCAGCAGTGCAGCCTGGAAGGTATTTACACATGGGTCAGGTCCTGGCCCCTAAGTTGATCAGGGTATTTGTGTAAAAACCATTTGGTTTTCATGTTGTGTGACATTTTTGTGAGTTACTAATTTGGATCCATTCTTGCTCATATTTTGCCTCATCTGACACAGTGAAGTACTATTTAATAATAACAAACTCTAGAGGTGCTTCCGCTCCAGATGCCTGCCCCTAGTGAAGGAGCAATGTCAGTGTTTCCATACCTGCTTTTATTGCAACAGTTAATTGATTTTTTTTTGTGCACATAGAGTGAGAGGAGACAGACTGTGGAAGGGAATCCAGAAGATGTGGACAATGATGGATGGGATTTAATTATCCTAATCTGAAGCATGGCCAGACACAGTACTTGGAGATAGAAACTGCCCCAAAATAGGCAGCTCAGAACTGTTACTGCTGTCAGTCCTAACTTTCTGCCTGTGTGTCAGTCCCCAGATGCAGATCTCGTGGCTGGGCCAGCAGAAGCTGGAGGATCTCAATCGAAAGGACAGGACAGGAATGAACTACATGAAAGGCAGAAGTGGCGTAAGGCACGCAGTGTAAGTGCTCAGAGCCTCTGCCCTCAGCAGAACCTTGTGCAGGACACCACACTGAAATGTCACCTTTCCTGCTGGTCACCAGTTGTTTCTGTGCCATGTCACCCTTGTGGTGAAGGCAGAGGGACAGTTTGTAGTGCTGGGATGGATCATTACAGCCTTTGGAAGTGGGCTTGAAGGCACTGCTGGAGTCACAGGGCTTTACCAGTGATCCTGGCGAAGTGTCACTCCTCCTTGGTAAAAGGGCAGGCAAACACAAGAGGAGTTACTGCCCTGTTCTTGTTGGGGACAGCTTTAATTACTGGTCATAGTTCTGCCAGTGGGACTTGCTTTAGCCTGGGCCAGGGTGTGGGGGTGGGGTGTTTATGTGCGATTTTCCTCCTCTTGGTATTCCAGAGAACCTGTTGGCTTTACCCTCAGCATCAGGGTTTGAGTGAAGGCATTAAATGATAGGATTTGAGCATTCTTTTTAATGACAAAGATCACGGCTGGGAAGCTTTTGTGTGGAAATGACTCTCTCTTTATTTAATCAGACGAGGTCTAATGGAAGATGACGCTGAGCCCATCTTTGAAGATGTAATGATGTCCTCACGAGGCCAGCTAGAGGACATGAATGAAGAATTTGAGGACACAATGGTCATTGATCTGGTCAGTAAATCTTATCAATGGCAAGTTTAAAACAGTTGAAAGCTAATTTAAAAGGAATTTTAGAAGTGTAAACAAAAATTTCCAAAATTTTGAGCCTAGCCTCCAGTTGTCTGAATGTTAGAGTGGAAATGATGTGAGCACTTCCCAAAGCCTCCAGCTGCAGGCTCAAGCCCAGCAGGTTTGTTCCACAGCTACACAAAGAGCATTGCTTAGTGCTCCTTCTCCCCAAGATTGTGTTCTTGGGCAGCTGCAGGCAGCAGCACCATCACACACCTGGGACTTGTCAGCTTGCAAGGATCAGGTTATGAGCTACAGGCTGTGCTTACATGGCTCTTCATGCAGCCATGATGCGTCAGACTGGCTCTTTCCTTTTCCTGGTTAGTTTAATTTTGAGAAGGTGGGCTGGGCAGGGGATCCTTACTCGAGGTCTCAGTAGGTCACAGCCAGAGTCCTGCTGGCACAGCAGGAGGGAGCACAGGCACTGGTGTGTGGGTAGCAGTTCCTTAAACAGGAATTGTTCCCAAACAGGTCCCACCACCAGTGGCAGCCTCAGTCCCTTCCAGTACCGTGCTGACATCTGGGAGAAATTCCTTGCAGCACTTACAGCCTTACCGGGCCTCCCCTCTGGAATGACTGCTCCCTTGTAAAATGGGATAAAGGAGCAGTTTGCTTTACACACTTCACTATTTTTATGCCTTTCTCTTTCTCCCTTCACATCCAAACAAGCCCTAAGTTATATTAGGGATGGGCTACAGTGTCTTGGGAAAGGCTGCTGCATACTGAGGTTATTGCCAGCACTCATGTGATTACCAAGTAAGTAACATCCAAGGCAAGGAAGGAATCGATCAAGCCAGTGAGGCTCACATTACTCTTGTGCTCCTGGGGACGGACACCACCATGGGTTTAAGTCTCAGAAATATTTCAGTATCTTCAGTACCCTTTTTGTTGGTGAATCCATTTTTGACCATGTCAGAGCTTAAGCTTTACTACAAACTTAAAGCATAAAGACAGTTAAGAGGGAGTTTCTGTGCAGTCCGGCCTACCATCCCAACATGGAAACATCCTTAAGTCAGCAAGAACCTTGGGCAAGTCCTTAACTGTGAGCACAGAGTTAGAATGAGAACCCATCAGCTTTCACCCCATTCTTTCAATAACAATAACAAGGAATTGAGGGAGTGCTGTCCTGAGCCAGGGCCCCAGAGGTTTTGTGGCACTGGGAGGGCAGGTGAGGGGCAGGCACAGGTGGCCCTGTGGCTGGCAGGCCTCCCTGTGCCCCGTGCTGTTCCAACTCCCGTGTGTTGCAGCCGCCGTCGCGGAACCGGCGCGAGCGCGCGGAGCTGCGGCCGGACTTCTTCGACTCAGCAGCGATCATCGAGGACGATTCAGTAAGGCCTGGCTCGTTCTGCTTGCTTTGAGCTCCGCTCTTGTCCCGCCCCACGTAACCGCTGTCTTTTCCCCCTTTTCCAGGGATTTGGCATGCCCATGTTCTGAAGTCTGGCGAAGACCTTTTACAAACTTGGAACTCTATTGTTTAGAGCTAGAGGCCTATATACTGTGATAGCTTGTATGAAAACCACATTTTTGATGTGATACGGTTTGATTTTTAACCAAATGATTGAGGTCAACCCCTTGGTGTAGTGACGGAGAGAAGAGGAGCTTCTTAGTGACACACGGGAAGGTTGGCCAATCCAGTCACCTCAGAAGGGCTGACCTAAAAAATCATTTGTATCCCTGTTCTTGACTGTCCTAATATGGATTTTTTTTTTTTCTGGATGAGGAGGAAGTTTTAAATTGTTAAGACAGCTGTCAAAATAAACACTGTTCTACATATGTTTTCTGAAAACAACATTGAGTGAAAACAGAACTTTTTAACTTTATTTTTCTGCTGTACAATTTAAAACAGTTTTAACATTTGCCTTTTTATGTTTTCAAAGCTAGCCATTTTTATTAAACCTATGCCTATCAGCCACTGACTAGCAAGGCTGCTGTAAGCAGGTCGTTCTGGCTACAGAAAAGTGTTTTGGAACACACTGGATTTGATTAACATTATGGTACGCTTATGTCCTCTCATAGGCATGGAGAAGAACACTCTCAGAGAAGAGGTTAGAATTCTAATGACGTGCATCTCTGCCAAAAAATTTCAGATTCTGATATGATAAACCCAGATTTTATACTCTTGAGAAGATTTATTTTTATTTATAATGGGACATAAAGTAAGAGATGTCCATGAAGCCACTTTTCCAACAGATGCTGTGTAACATTCATTTTATATAGCACATGGGGACACAAAAACAGTAAATTTTCTATTGGTACTTGCTCTGTGCATTTTTAGCAACTTATACCAGCAAATAAAGTATTCTCAGTAAAACACACAAATGGTTCTCAAGTAATCACTTTGCTGTTTTTACTACCTACTTCAAGCCTGCCAACACAAGGTACATAAACAGCAACTTTCCTATTTAAAAAAAAATAGTTCAAGGGTGGGGGAAAGGATCACTTTAGCATACTAAAAGTAATTTTAACTGTACCATAAAACAGAGTCTACTTTCCATGCCGTAAATACCCTTTTCTGCTATTTTTGTAAATTAATTTTGCCAGTTAGAAGTACTGTATGTGCTGCATAGAAATTTGTGCTTAGATGGTGAAGTTCTTAAGCTTACAATGGAATACAGCTACATTTTCAGTGTTAACTGTGCATATTGAGAGTAATTCTTTGGGAAAAAAAAAAGATTTTTCAAAAAAGCTAAAAAGTCAAAAAAAAATCCAAAAAACCCCCAAAACATTCTCAGCTAATTCATTGTACTAAAATATTTTTCAATGTCTTCAATAATTTGGAATTTCATTATGCTTCGATTTTATGACTCGATGTAGTAGCTGCTCCTTACCCAGCCTGGCCTGGCACCAGCAGTGCTGGCCCTCCACAGCTCCAGATCTCCAACGATTGGCCCCAAAACCTTCATCTTTCTGCACTCAGTAGCAGTTGAGATACAAAGCAGACTGACCCACTTGGAGCACAGCAGTTTCAGAGGTGCTTTAGTTTTAGCAACTGCAGAATAATCACGGAGCTTTTTTCTGTTTCAAGCTTACTGGACACCAGCCCAACCCCTCAGTGCCCAGCGTGGGCAGGGAAAAAGCCCAAATTCACCCAGCCCAGCACCTCACCCAGCTGAGCTTGGCTCTCACAACACCTGCAGTTCTCAGACACGGTTGCCAAAAATGTTTGACCAGGTAATTCAGCCATTCCTTAGTGTGGGTTGGGGATGTATTGATCCCAAGAAGTAAACCCTGTTACCTCCCTCTGTGCACCCCCACGGCCTGGGGGCAGGAATGGCTGCAGGACCTGTCCTAGGATCACTCTGTGAGCATGATGGCACAACAGATGTTGCCCAGTTTGAGTCAGAGTCTCAGACAAACCTTGTGCTTCACAGTCCTCTGTGTGGAAAACTGATTCCTAATTTAACATTGTAGAATACTGTATAACAAAACATTTATTACCATGGTACCTGCAATGGGTCTCCAGTTCAGTTTGCAGTCAATAGGTTTTTGTATTATGAGTGTCTCCTTGATTGGTTTTGCTAGTAATTCTGTAAATTGTACATTTACAATATGAGGTTTTTTTTCCTTTTGTACAATTTAAAACTGATGCTTCACCTTTCATTTAATAAACTATTCAAAATCATGAGTATGATGAGCACCCTCTTCACTTTAGTTTTCTTTTAAGTGCTTGTTTGGACCATCACATTTTGTCATCCCATTTAGTAGTAGGAATTCAAGGAATTATTAAAGGCAAAACTGACAGGTAGCTTTCATGTAGTCCAGGCTTCACAACCAGACCTGCACCCCACTCCCTTACCCACTCAGCCTCAAGAGGGATGGAAACCCACTCTGGGCTTCTTTCTCCCCTCCACCATGGTGTGGTTTGGTTGTGGGGGGTAGAGGGGTGGTTAATGTGAGATTGCTGTAAATCTGGGAAGGCCCCACCAGGTGCAAGTGCTGCACTGCTAAAACTTACAATTTCTTGAACTGCCACAAGGTTTGAGAAGAATTTCTCTCTTCTGCTCTATACATCTGAAGTGACCTGGAGTCTCTGGGAAGGAACTGCCATGGGAAAGGCTTGAAAGCTCTAACAACCAGCTGGGCTAAATGAAGTTTCACAGATTCCTGAAACAAAATGTCCATGTTACACCCGTATCTCAGGGAGCAAAGTGCTATTTTTGTCCAACCCGTGAATGATTTCATCACTGTAATGCTAAAGAAACTGACTGGTTTATCACCTGGCCCACTTCCTAAGGAAAAATCACTGGAGTCAGGAAAAGGAACAAGATGCAGCAGCTGAGGCACAGGGATGATTCAAAGTCTCAACTACTCCCAAGACAGAGCCTGAAAGCTGTCTCCAAATGCTTGTAAGTTATGGCAACTCCTGCTGCACTGAGGAACACAGTAAGTAACTCGCCTTGCTGCTAAGTTCAAGGGCTGCACATTGTTGAAGGGATTTTATTTTGTACCTTTTGTTTTTTTAGGTGACTGGACTTCAGGGAAATTCTCAGAAGCCTGGTCAGAGCAGCTTTTGCGCCTGTTTCCAACATGTCCTGGTAGAGCAACTGCCTGTTTGGAAATGGAGAGGATCTAAAAGCCCAATTCTTGTGCTGGCAAGGAATGGGAGAGAGGATGGAGTCTGTACCAATACTGAGGTTAGGAAACAACTAACAACACTATACTTTTTATGACAAGTAGGTTTCTCATGGAGCATCTCCTGGCTCTGGGCAGGCTGAAGAAGCTGAGGAAGCTGTGTATGTATGCCTTCACCTATCACAGCTTCTGCCTCTAAACCAGCTGTACCTTTGGAAAATCTTCTTGGGCATTATAAACCCTCATAGTTTGCTCACAGTTAACTAAGAACCCCCACCATGGCCATGACACCCAACACAGTAACATTTCCATTTACCTTCCCCTGTTGCTGCAGCCGACTCCGTTCCCTGGGACAGCACCAAGAGCCTTTTCCTGCTGAGGCACAGACGTGTAGAGTTCTGCAGCTCCCCTGAAGGTGCTGCAGCCAGGACAGTCAGTGTGTCTGCAACCTGAAGGTGCTGCCTCCCACAAATCCAAAAACCTGGGGAGCTGAGACTCCTACTTGAAATGCTCCTTTGATACTGTGCTTTTAGATGATGTTTAGCTGTTGCTTTTCCTTCCCAGGTAGAGCCTCCAAGCTCCACAGCTCTACTCACTGCACTTTCCTGGGAAGAGAAGCTACCTGGGACACGGCCATCCTACCTCTCTCCTCCTTCAGGCTGGTGCTGGGCAGTGAGCAGCAGCAGCTGCAGTGCAGGGAGGGAGGCTGTGTCTCACAACAAATGGGAGTAACTCAGAGCAGCCATGTTACTACAGCCCCTCCTGTGCCTGGCAGCTGGTGCAGCAGCACTAAATGTGACAGTGGCTGTTCCTCACTGCCTTGGGGCTGGAGCAAAGTTGCAGCTTCTCCTGAGCAGGTGAGCACAGGCCCAGGGCTGATCAGAGTAACATCTCCTGCAGTGGCTCCTGGCAAGGCTGGCAAATAATCCCAGAGAAAGGAAGCTGGAAGGGGCCCCAGCCTCTGCTGAGGGAGGAGGGTTGGCGTGTCCCACCAAAACTGCCATTTTTTGTCTGCTGTCCTTAAGAGGGGGCTGGCTATGCCTCCCCTGTGCCACCCACCTCTGTCCTGGGCCTCTGAGGCCCAGCTGCTGCAGCCAGCAGGGAAAAGCTGCCACAGGCCAGACTAACAGAGGAACAGAACAACTGAGTCGGGGATCAGCAGGGCCTGGTCTCCAGGCACTGGAACCCAAGCTCAGGATTTTCCTGTCAGAGTCAGACTCCAAGTTCTGGGGTCAATGGAACACCCTTGAACTCCACAGGGGTCCAACTTGCCAGCGTGGGAGGTGACTCAGCCCTGCCTGAGGGCAAATGAGGGAGCCAAAGGAATGTTTGACCTTGAGCAATTAGTAACAGCTCACCTGCAGCAGGCAGGGCAGAGTGTGTTGAGTATTAACCACCAAGAAAGGGTTTAGAGAGGTGAGCTGGTCAGACCCCCAAATTAAATATATACTATGATTTATTGGTGATTATTGGCAAAATCAAAATGAAAAGAACTGTTTCTATTGCCAAGCAGACCTCCATTAACCAGAGAGTTAACCAGAACTCGTGTTCAGGATGTCTCCCAGCATGGGCAGCCCCTGCTCACCCTCACAGTGGGATGTTGGCATGTTTCTTCCAAGGACTGGACTGGGATTTACTGGCCAGTACATCGAGGTCATGGCAGATGCGTGTGCGGGTGGTCGAAGGCTGGATGATGTCATCAACAAACCCTGCAAAAGATTAAAACAAAAAAAAACTCAACCTGACCAACCATGAAGTGTTTGCCTCCCAGCCTTCTTTATCTAGGCTAACCCGTAAGTTAGCAAAATCAAAACAATGGTTGGAATAAATAAGTTCACAAGTTATAAATTAATTACATTTAAAACAGCCTAAGAAGGAAACATTCCTGACTCAATTTTAAAATTTTGACTATAACTTGCCTTTTAGAGCACAGTTATTGCTCCAAAAGTGGAAGTAAAAACAGTGGAAAAACTTGCTCTGGAGAGTTCTGGAGAACATAACTGAACCGGGCCCTACTCTATCTTCATGCCACTGCTTTGCATCTAGGGCTGTATAACAGACTGTCCAAGAACTGTGCTATAAAGGAAAAGGCTGAATTTTGAGACACTTTCTACTACCTACACAATTGCAAATGCACTTTGCAGAGCAGTCCCCACTTTTCACCTGGCTCTTTGCAGCTGAAGATGTGTCTTGTGTCCAGATGTCCACATGCACAGGCTGTGGTTAAGCATCACCTTTCTAACTCAGACACAAGTAGCTTACCTGAATAATTTACTTGTTAGCAAAAGGTTTACTCAATAGCACAACTTTATCTCCATGCAATGGCAAACCAAATGGGACACAGTGTGAGAGACAACCATACCTCTCATGGCAGCAGGAAAGGGGTTTGCAAACTTATCCACGTACTCCTCCTCTGCATCCACCTCCTTTCCTCTGAAGATGATCTGGACAGCACCCTGGGAACAGAAGGGCTCGGGTCAGAGACAGTCCCTCAGCCCTCTGCCCTGCCAGCCCTTGCCCACCTCACAGCCATGCCCTCCAGGTGAGGGCTTGGGAGCATCCCCCCTGCCTGCAGCACCAGGACAGCCCACAGTGCGGGCATGGCACTGGTGCTGCTGGCAGGGCACTGCTGCACCACAGTGAGAAAGGCCTGGACTCACCTTGGCTCCCATCACGGCCACCTCGGCTGTGGGCCAGGCGTAATTCACGTCCCCTCGTAAGTGCTTGGAGCTCATCACATCGTAGGCACCCCCGTAGGCCTGTAACACAAACCAGGGCATCCACTCCTGCACTGGCCTTGCAGCAGCAACAGCCTGCATTGCTCCTGCAGCTTTTTCTAGCCCAGAGACAAGCAGCTGGGGCTGGATTTTACCTGAAGGAGAACATGAGCATCTCCATTTTGTGGGAGCAATCTCCTATGAACAGACACCACTTCAACTGGAGCCCCAAAAGAGCAAGGAAGGGAGCTGGTGGTGATAACCAAGCCCATTCTGCAAAGCAGGCAGGGAGGTCAGTGTGTACCCAGACTAGTAGGCCTCGATCTGCACCCTGCACATGCACACAAACCAGCCAGAGAGTGTGCTTCTGGAATTTCCTGGCCAGGGAATGCAGCACTCAGGCTCTGCAGTGCTCCACTCTGGAACTGGAAATGCTCCAGACAGCAGTGATGAACGGATACTGCAGGACTGCAGAGCAAACTGCAGTGCAGTCCCTGTCAGGGCAGTACTGAACAGTGCAGCAAGGCTGCAGGATTGATAAGGACTGCATGGAAATACTCAGAACAATCAGAGAAGCCAAAGGAATAGAAAGTTCTTTTTGTTTTTTTGCCACAATAAGCCAAAAGCATATCAGAAAAATGAGCAGGAGGGGCAGAGCAGCAAGGAGAAGGCTAAGGCTGTAAGGTACCAGCCCCAGAGCTTATGGCAGGAGGGTGTCGGGGACCTTACAGAGAAAGGAAGATGAGGTAGAGCATAGCAGAAGTCTGGGGAGGAAAAGAAGCCACATGAGTGTTCTGCAGACACAACAGAAGACAGATACAGCCAATGCTGGGTTTGCAGAGGGAGGCTCAGGAGGCAAGATGGGAGAAAGCAGAATTGCTGCAAACAGATGGCATGTCCTTAGTGAGACAGGCTGGGTGACATGGGACAAGTACTTGAGTGAAGGCACTCTAGAGAGAAAGCAGGGAGCAGAAACTGGAAATTCCAGAGGGTGCAGAGACAAAATGAAGGAAGGAACTGAGGTAGTGGCCTCTTGTAATGTTAAAGAAGTGTTACCAAATGGGACAAACAGAGATGTGACAATGATAGAAAGCACCACTGGGACAGACAGACAAAGCTTGGTTTAACTAAAATTGCCACTAGTGGAAAGAGGAACTCCATGGAATTTACCAGCTTACCTTTCTGGTGATGACAGTGATCTTAGGCACAGTTGCCTCTGCAAAGGCAAACAGCAGCTTGGCACCATGACGTATAATCCCACCGTACTCCTGAGCCGTGCCTGCAAAGGACAAGGAATTGCTTCACTCCAGGGAATTCACACAACCCCATCATCTGTCCCCGACAGCAAACCTGACCCCCACCACAGCCATGTTAGCACCCTGGAGAAGATCATCCCAGCCAATGTTCTCTGCAAGGTTCTGAACAACTCAGAATTCAGAGCAGCAGTTGTTTGTATGGAAAGTCACAGAAGCAAAGCTCAGCAGATGGGACCTTCCTAGGACCAAAATACAGTTAGAGCATTTTCCAGACTCCAGATGTGACCGGCAGTAGGAAACAGCTTAGAGTCACTTCTCCAGAAACCTCGTCTTCCAAGCCCCGTCTTTTCTAAAACACACAGAAAGCAGCTTGGCTACTCTACCATACTGAGGACCTACCCTAGTCGTTCAAGGCAGCCCAGGATGATGGACCTTAAAAGACAGAGCATGAATTCCACAGCAGGTGCTTCTAGAGAATGATCATAGGCAGCAAACAGGAATGCAAGTCATCCATGTGACAGGATGCTCAACATCCTTCTGTCCCAAGGACAGGCTGACCTGATTGGACTTGGAATCAGCAATCTCCTGTAATTTATTTTTAGGACTCTGAATTTCAGACCACTGGATATAACTCTACAATAACTTTCTAGGAGTTTATTCACCTCCTGACTTTAGCTTTTAGCACATAAGATGATCCCAAATACTCTAAGAGGGGTTTCTATGGATTTTTTTTTAATGTAAGTAAAAATTCTTTTGTGAGATTGAAGAACTTACTTGGTAGTGTATTTGCTGGCTTGACATTACTGTTTCTCCTCAGGTGTAAGTTGAGTATCTGAAAATTTCTGCCTACATTTACAAATGTCTGCTCTCAGCTGCAATTTCACTTCTGATTCTTGCCTTTCCCTGCAGCCAGTGGGACCTGCCAAGCCCACAGACCCTTCCTGCAGCAAGAATCAGAACAGCCAGGGGGGTTCATCCCCAAGGAGCAGCCTGAGCCCACCTGGGACACCCAGCCCAGGCCCAGGAGCTGGGGAGCACTCCCAGACCCCTTTTCTAGTCATAGCCTGTTTCTAACCCACACCTAGAACAGGGTAGCCAGTCACTTAAATGTTTCCAACATAAGATCATTCAGGTATTTGAAATATTTACACTGCCACCCATGACCAATTAACATAACATTTCTTTTCTGGCCACAGATTCAGTCTCAGCCTTGTTCTAAATATGTAGTTTTACCCAGTTACAGGTTATGAACACTTCAATTGTCATCTCTCTGCACACCTGTGGAAACTTGGGGCTACTCAAGTGTTTGGGTCACTTATGCTGGGAGAGGTTTTGTGCATTGCTGTGAGCCAGTGTGACAGATACTTTCTCCTTCTGTACTCAACAGGGACATGGGACGATGAAGTCACCCTCCAGATTTGTTACTTAATCTGTGATTTCTAATGCCAATGGGCTAATCATGCCAAATTCTTTAAAACACAACAGGTTTTGGATCATAATCAAACCTCAGGTCTCATCTCTTCAGGTTTGTCTTTTTTATTTTTCTTCTGTTTATCTGCTTTTAAACCAACATTCTATTGTGCAATATCAAGTCACTACTTCGAATTAGCTATATGGAAATAGTTCTTGGATTCTGAGCAATGCTCAAATCTGCATTGCTGGAGTGTCCACTTACACCAAGCCACTGCCTGCTCTGTATCAGAGGAGGAGGCTGAGCCTACACTGGGGAGAAAGGAGAGGAACTCCAGGTTAAAAAGTGCCAACTCGATCATGTTAAAGCAGGAATTGGAATGCTGCATAGTCACATTCTGATGCTTTGAGAACTGCAGAGGCCTCAAGGTAAACCATGGTTTACACAACAGTATTAACATTTGATTTGATTGTATGACATTTATAGTCCTCTCTCAACCTGTTTTGTAATGGTCATTTTAATATTACCTGCTCAGAGAGCCTGTGCTGAAAGCAGGCTCATCACAGCCTTTTCCTCACTGATGTACTTCTAAACACAGGCATTTTCCACTGAGAAGGTCTTGGAGCATCAAAGCAACACAGAGGGGGCTGTGCATAACCAAATCAATGCCAATGAAAACACACTTTTTGCCCCAGAGCTTCACCCTGTCCCCCTAGAGAGGCTGGAAAAGGTAATCTGTTCTGAGGGGTCTTGGGGGCTTCAAATGCATGGTGGTGGGTGGGTCAGACCTTGCTCTGGTGAGGTGGCTCCCTGCCCCCTGTACCCCCAGCCCCACAGTGTCTGTCAGCCATGGCACACTGAAGGCAGCCCCCCAGTGTTGCCTGAGTGGCTGAGAGACTGCAAGTCCCACCTGGGAGGAGTGGGCTTTTAACACCAACACCACCACGCACCACGCTGAACTTGAAGGCTAAGGCATACCTGGCAGAAACCCAGGGACATCCACAAACGTGATCAGGGGGATGTTGAAGGCATCACAGAACCGAACAAAGCGGGCTCCTTTCACAGAAGAATTTATGTCTAAGCACCCTGAGGTTAAGAACACAGAAAAAGGTGTTAGCAGCTCCAGGGATCTGCAGTAATTCAAGGCAACTCAAAATCACACTATTTTAGCTATATTGTCTTCTTAAAACAAAGGAAAAGCTTATCTGTAGATATTGGAGATTATCTGCCATGAAGCTTTTCCGGTTTAGAACTAAGATCACAGAACAAGCTACACTCAAAGGATCATTTCATTTTTCTGACCCCTATATACAAAGACTTTATATCCCAAAATGTAACAGTTACATACATGTAACTTGAAATTTTTTTCTGTAACTTTCTCTTCATTAGGATTTTTCAGATCAGTCATATTGAAAGGGTACAGAGTTCTCCATGAAAAAAACCCAAACATTAAACAGTCCAATAATATTTTGAGAAAGATCAGCATTTCTGGTAGACACACTGCAAAGTGTTTGTTTTGTTTCAGTGCCATTTAGAATTATATTACGCACAACTATATTAAAACCAAACACATTTTGTATCAAAGCCTCTGTCTGAAAAGAGCTGTTAAAATTTAAAATACTAAATGAAGATTAAATTAATATTAAAACCTTCTGTCTGGTATCTTGATGGTCATATCTTGTAGAGATGAAATGAATGAAACACCATACTGGGTCATCTGATTTTCCCAGACAAATAGACACAAGAATTAAAAACAAGAAGTAAACCCGAACGTTCTGATTGGGGAAGGTCGCTTCAGAAATTACTGAGTTAAGGAGAGAGAGCAGAATCCCTGGACAGTTAAGAAGGGCGATCTTAGCTAGAGCTGCACATTGTACCTTCAGATCCAAACCATGTGAGGTCAAGAGCTCCACACTTGTGTGTCTGAAGGCTTTGCACTGTTCAGCTACAGTGAGATACCAAAGTCCCCTCACCCTACAGATGAGTTTTAGGGATTTTACTGCCATGGAAGGACGTGTGCCGTTTCCATGCTATGATTAACCCAGTTACTTGCAGGCTGCTGCCAAATGAATGGTGCTTTTCTCCCACTCCCCCACCCTGTGTGCAGTTGCTGCTCCTCTTGGGCTGGATTCAGCAATGATTTAATTACCTGGGAGCAAGATCACCTTGAGCCACTAAAGAAATGGTTTGCAGTTCGTTTCACAGCTCACAGCTGCATTACTGTGAGGTTCAAGACAAAGCAAGTGGTGGAAGAACATAGAATGAGTGGTGGAGCACACAACACAACAGCTCTGACCTTACACAGCATGCAGAGAAAGAGACAGAGGCAAGGCACTGTTAAGAGTCTCACACTGGACTCTGACCTGAGGCTACTTTGGGCTGGTTGCCCACGATCCCAACGGTCCGTCCATTCATCCTGGCAAATCCAACCACGATGTTCCTGGCATAGGCCGGCATGATCTCAAAGAATTCCCTCTCATCCACAATCTGCAAAGGGGAGAGGCAGGCAGAGCCTGTATGAGGCCAGATAGAGGTGCATAAATACACAGGCAAACACAAACTCAGTTATCTTAGTATTGCAACTTTTAAAACAGTTCAGAATTTGCAGAAATTTAAAGGAAAGGGAGGGAGGAAAACCTTTTAGTTTTTGCAGCCTTCATTGCAAGAATTAACTAGTCCTACAAAAACTACCAACACTGTCAAAACAGGTAAGCGTTCCATCAGGGAACACCTTTATGACTTAAGGGAGCCTTTCTTCCCGGCTTAGAACAAAATGCAAATCACATGTTAAGAACGTTTTTCTCACATCTTAATTAGCAGCAGACTTACAGACCAATTTGACAAAAAAAGTGACAAAACAGTACTTCCTGGAGCTCAGAAGCTCCCCGTGACACATTTGATGTAATCTCTCCTGCCAAGCTCAGAGCCCTTTCTTGGAGCAGCCAGCACAGCCCTGCTGCCCCAGGGTCAGTGCTGGGTGTGCCCCAGGGAATGCAGGGAATACAGTGCCCAGCTAGCATCCACCTGGAACCACACACAGTGTGGCTGCACTTCCCTCAGGCTGGAGCTCAGTGTGTGCCCTGCCAAGGGACAGCCCTGGTGCAGGAGGCACGATCAGAATTCACACGTTCCAGGAGATCAGAATTATCCATGGAGCAGTAGCGACACCTACACATGGCTGCCTGGGCTTCCAGCAGGATTCCCCGGTTCCATCTGTTTATGGCAGCTGTTCCCATACACACTGCAGCGTGCCAGTCATTTCATTAGCCTCAGTCTTACAAAAACTTGTGAAAAATGTAAGCGGTATAAAAGTGGTGTTATTTCTTTCCTTAATACTTCCCAAAATCTGTGGGAGAGCCTGGGGGGTTTTCTCCTAATTCACCTAATGATTCTTATTACATGCCACCTTTTAAGTTGCATTACACATAGTGCTGAAATTCACAGTGGAAGAATTTCATTCCAGGGATGAAAAATACCCTGAGCTTGCTTTCACCACTAAAATGAATCTAAATGCTGCCTGTTGCAAACTATGTAATTTCAAAAAAATAGACATATATTTTCTTGTACTGTGCATGTACATAACTGTCTCTTACCATAAACAGGGAAGGGTAAATCTCTGCATTCTGAGTACTTTATTACTTTTATATAGAAGTGCTGGAATCCAAGACAGAAGCACCAAAGTGCAGGGAAGGGCCAAAGCCACAGAACTCAAGGGGGGTTCCAACCCCAGAAAATTGCAGCATCTTTCATCATCTGTAGAGTTGTGTATACAGCAGATGTATCCTGAAAACAAACCTTGGGATTCTGCTAAAATCTCTTTTTTCCCCTGCAGTTTTTGTTACCCATTCACAGCTACTACACAGGTAGAAATAATCACTTATAAAGACTGAAATAAGTAACAGTACCTATGTCTTCAGTGCCATTCCACTGGTTTCTGTCAATTATTTAGACCCAGAATGTAATATATGCATCTTTAATCTGAACACTGTCAGACTTACGGAGTGTATGATATCCAGCATATCGTAGGCTTTGGTTGACTCACTTGGGACAATGGTGTCCAGCTCTGGAACCGGACGGTCACTGTGGAGAGCAAGTAACTGTGAGCAACAACATTTAAAGACCAAATAAACACCAAGACCAAAAACTCGGGTAAACATTTCTTCCTCTCAGAAACTTTGGAAACCTCCTCAAATACAGGGAAAAGAACCGGTTCTCTTCATCTCGGGCAGTCTGAGCAGCCTCCTCCTGAAGGAGACCCCTCTGCCACAGGCACCTGTTCTTGGGAAGAAGCCCTGAGCAGCACGGCCCAGCGGGGCTGCGGGGACAGGGCCGGGAGGCGGCCGGGCTGCAGGGGGCACTGCCGGCTCGCGGGACGCACGGCTGTGGGGACACGGCCGAGAGGCTGCCGGACTGCAGGGGACACGGGGCTGGTGGCAGGACCGCTCAGCAGGGCAGGGGCGGCAGCAGCAGAGCCCGGTCCCTACAGCTGGCCAGGCAGAGCCCTTCTCCCGGGGCGGCCCGAGGCTCCCTGTCACACACCAGGATCTCAGGAACTGAGATCACACACCGATCGCACACTCACCCTGCCCTGCCTACGCTGTCACCCGGGGCTTTGAACGCACTGAGCTGCAGGAAACCTTTCCATGTTCATTTCCTTGTCCCCAAACAAGCAGAGAGTGGGGAAAACATACCGGGAAAATATATCCACACTCTGTGTCTTCCTTTCACTGGCTGTGTTTAAAGATTCTTTCCTGTTTCTCCACTTACAGTGACACATTTTCAAGTGGAGTTCTCCTGTAACAGAGACCCTGCCCTGCCATCAGCAGCGACAGGATCAGTTCCCCAGCTTTGATCACATTACCCTCATTAGGGACCACTCAGCAGTGGCATCCACTGGGTCTGAGGATTCAGTGCTGGGGTGTCAATTTTTATGAGTCACCACTGAGAAGGCTTCAGGGAGTATTGTATTTGTGCTATTCCATAAAAATACTGATCTCTGGTACAAATGGTGTTTCTGTGGAGTTCTTACTGAATTAATATTTTAACAATGCCATGATTTAGTACATTTTGAATAAGACAAAAGGCTCTAGACACACAATTTAAAACTGAAGAAAGTGATGTGCAGTTTGACAAAAATCAGACAAAAGTTAAAAATGCAATCCCATGGCTGTCTGTGCTTCCTCAGACACACGGGATAAGGCAGGCACAGCCCCTTGCAGGGAAGGGAAGGGACACAGCTATTTATAGAACAACGCTGACAGCAACACTTCAAGTGTTTTTTCCATACGGATACAAATATTGCAAACACTTCCATAAAATGATATAGTGGAGCCTTAATCTGAAAAAGTTAAACTTGTTTTAACATACTAAACCCCAAGATAAAAACTGTTCTAAACTTTCTTGTCCATAAAGTAGATATGGATGTGCTCCAAGCTGTGTCCTGTGACCTGTGCTACCCCAAAGGATAGAAGTAGAAAAAGGAAATTATTGCTCCCATAAATTCAGTGCTGAAGGACATTTTAACAGCATTAAAACAGCCATCAGCAAAATGAAGACATTATCCAGGATACCACATTTGAAAATCTCCTTCAAACATCTACAGACACAGGACACCTGGAACTTGCTGCTGCACACACTGGGGTTAAGGCATGTTTCTTACAGATCCCACTTGGTGGCACAGAACTGCTGCTCACTGTTAAAGCCTGTGACAGCTGGAGACACCCTCACCAGATGGACACTGGGTTTCATTCAATGCAGAAGTGAAACTGCACTTGGTTACCAAGAGTTGGCAATAACCTCCTCCAGAAGTTTGCAGACACAGAGAGAGGTAAAATTCCACCATGGCATACAGCAAATGCAATGCACCAGACACCTCCCAAAGGCAGAGGACATCTCACCAGGGACACCTGGGTACTGCAAGAAACTTCTAAGTCCTTGGAACCCAGGCCACTGACAACAAACACTCACCAGCACAAGCCTCAGCAGCCAAGGCTGGCATTTTTCAACAGCAAGAAGAACTTACCTAACTAGAGATAAAAACAAACCAACCAAACAAGCCCCAACAGCCCCAGGACTTCACAATGAAAGCACAAGTAGGTTACATTTGATTTGCATCATTTGTGGCAAATTTTTTTTTGTGTGAAAACAATGCAATAAGAAAGCAATTACTCTAGAGGAATGGACTGGGACTGGAGCAGCTGTAAGGATCAAACACATCAATCCCAAGCAAAAGGAATCTATTAAGATGTCAGTATGTCCAGATGAAATAATACCAATCTGTGCATTAGGACCATAAATGGGAGAACTACTGGAGATGCTGCTATAAAACCAGACAAATTTAACAAATAGATCTGCCTTCACATGTATAAAGGCTACTAAATTGAAGCTCTTAGTACAAATTGCATTTATTATATCTCATGCCTTGTAAAAGATTAGTTATTTTTTTCTTAAGGGAGACAAATCTCTTATACTTTAGTAACTACAACCTAACTGACAGCTTCTCACAAATAAACTGCCTGTTATAAACTACATTGATTTAAAAAATGGACTGTTGCTTCTATAGTGAAATTAAAATACCAAAATCAAGTCTGTAGAGACCAATTATCTCAGTACAACTTGTTGAATGCTTATAAATGATCATGATAACCTCAAAGATAATCCCCCAACTCAGCAAATAACACAAGAGATTTGCTTTAGTTTTGTCACTGTCAAACCAGAGCAGTCGAGAACAGAACAGAACCAGACCGGCACAGTTTAATGAACTCCTAAAGATCAACATCTACCTCAGAAAAATTTAGGACTAGTAATTAATTGACCTGTCTGGTCATTCTCTAAAAGAAAATGGCAAATTTATTTTTTAAAAAGTGAAAAATATATCTCAGGGATCACCACAGTGATTTGTAAAATCAATCCAAAAGCACCTCCCCAAACAAGCTGTTACACAGACACTGAAAAGCACAGTGAGGGATGAAAATAACCTTCCAAATTCACGTTAAAATCATCACACATGAAGAGCCCCAAGACACATCACACACATGTGAGGAGCTGAAAGGAATATATTCAGACACCAACCCCATGCAGAAGAGTGCAACAGCCTCTTGAGGGTTCCCTAGGGAAAGGGCTGAACTTCGAGTGCAACTGGAGCTTGGGTCAGAATGCTTTTAGTCCACTGACATTCTCTGCCATCCAGTCCTAGCAAGGCTGTCTGCTCAGTGTCCCATGCTGTCTCTCAGCTCCTGGAAAAATTCCCTGATAAAAGTCCAGACAGTTGCCATTTTCCCCCTCTTGAAATGGCTCATGTCCTTTCTGTGTTATGTTGCCAACTCTACAAGGAGCCTGAGACAAGTATATAACACACAAAGCTTTCTGCCTCCTTGTTGCCTGCCCACCTCTAACCCTTATGAGCAGAACTCATCCAACAGACACAGCTGACAGAACAGGGCAAGTTCTCCCCACTGCCACTCACTGTGCTATTTCCTACCTCTCTCGCTTGTTCCAAGGGACTGGGCAGCCCACCTGGACAGAGATTGCTTTTCCCCACATTCTGCACACAGCCTGGACAACAGGCCTTTCAGAAAACACAATTAAACCTAACAGTGAACACACACATGTTGGAACACTTCCCATATGCACATACCGGAATGCAGAATTATCTGCCAAGATCCCAGGCACAGAACACCCATGTCTCTGTGCCCCTTAAGCCAGAGAAGCCATGAAATGCCGTGCTCAGAGGGCACCGAGCTCAGGCAGGCTCCCCTTACCTGGGATCATGGCACTCGCAGACTGGAGCTGGATCCCGGTTGCTCAGGGGTAAATAATTAAAGAACTCTCGGAGGTTCAGCAGAGCATCGATGTCATTCTCAAAGGCTCTGTGTGCAACTCCTGCACAGACACAGCAAAGCAGGTGTTGAAATCCTTGTGCAAGCTTTCCTTTCCAAATATGTACCAATAAAGATAGAAACAAGCAACAGCAAGACTCTTTAAACTTGAGCTATGAACAAACAGGAGTCTTAAGCCACCAAATCTGACCAGCTAAAAATATCTAGAAAACATGTGCTGTATCAGACTTCCTCCAGAACAGGTCTGGATTGTTGACCTCATATTTAAAATAATGTGAAGTGGTTTAGCAGCTGGCACAGCCCTAGCTGGGCTCCAGCCTTCTGGAACTCTGTTCAGGTTACTGTGCTGCACCCAAGTGTTGGACTACAAGTGGTTTTTATAAAAGAGCTGGATCTGGGCAGCATCTGTGTGTGTGGTTTTGGTTCATCATCAGCTCAGTTCACACAGAATTTGAGATCTCACTGTCATTTGAGCCTTGAGAAGATTCATGACTCACAGACGTTTTCGCAGAGGGGAAAAAAGGGAAGAAGTGCTTCAGCTCACACTGCCACTTGATTTATAGTTAAGCAGTTCTATCAATCACATTAGTGACCAAACCAAGGACTGTTGAGAATCTTTCAACCCATGCAAATGTCTGGACAACAAACAAAAAAACCCCACCCCAGGCAGACTTTGCTAAGCCCTGCCCCATGACAGTCTTCCCACTTCTAGCATCTTTTGTGGGTTTGCTACTTTCTCTTCCAAATCCCAGAACTCTCCCACACTCCCACTTTCCCTCCTTTGTGTTCTGTTACTAAACAGGAGCTGCAGGAGAGTGTATGCAGAGTCAGATCCTGTGCTTAGTCAGAGCTTTGTCCCTTAGACTCATCTGCATTGGCCAGTGGGCTGTTTAGCCAGAACTACTCTCATTTACTTTGAGCACAATTAGCATGTTCAGTAAAGCCCCCAGCTCTCACCAGACACTGCAGTGTGTGTCTTTGCACCCCCGAGCTGCTCCTGGGTGACATCTTCATTGGTGACAGACTTCACCACATCAGGCCCAGTGATGAATAGGTAGGATGTGTCCTGGAGGAAGGGGAAAAGCAGAAACAGTGAATACCAGAGCCAAGCTGCAAAAGCACCTAAGGAACAGCCACAGCCTCTAGAGACTTCCCCCAAAATAAGAACAGAGGAACAAATTTATTTAAAAGGCTGCCTTGCATTAAAAATCCACTGAAAATGCAATTGTCCACAAGTTATTTGGGAAACGTTTTCTTAACTTTTCATGTAAAATAAAAATCCAAAGCAGGAGATCATCTCGGAAAATACCCATTTGCATGTGGTCACTTAGAGTGTGATCAATGTCACCAGCAGCAGCTCAGGACACACCCTTACCTTTACCATGAATGTGAAATCAGTTAAGGCAGGAGAATACACAGCTCCACCAGCACAAGGACCCATGATGAGGGAGATTTGGGGAATGACACCAGAACACAAAACATTTCTCTGAAATAGGAAAAAAAAAATCTGGTTTTACCAAAGAAGTGTGTCTTTTCTTCTCTTGATGCAAAATGAACTAAAATGAGTTTGTTCCTTCTGTTTTCCTCCTTTCTGTTTCCATACAGTTGATTCCCTATGCCATGCAATGACTGCAAAGGAGATAACATGAGCCACCTCAACAGATGCTGCAGGGGAAAACCTGCACTGAGCCTGGAGTGGGAAGGAGTGGATGTCCCTGACATTTGAATGTGTAGGTATACTGTGCTCAGAGGTAGAAGTAAGCTTACTGACCAATCTGAGGGATTAAAAGAATCTGAGGGATTCTTTTAAAATCAGGTTTCTGCACCGGCTTGAGTTTTACACAAAGGTGAAAGGCTGCCATCCAACATGGATGGTGTGTTGTCCAAAAAACCACTTACACTGCTTGTTGTTCAACTGGGTCACAATGACTTCTGTAACTGTTCCTCCCAGACTGCATCACCTCAAAACCTGTCAGCATCTGACCTGACATCCCACCTGCTTTCCTACTGACAGGACAGCATTCTGTGCATGCAATTTGATGCAAAGTATTTTAGCAGGAATACAAAAGAATGCCATTTCTGGGAAAAAAATGAGCAGCAGTGTGCCAAGGGGAAAAATTCTTGCATTAACCACAAAAATCCTCTAGGAACACAAAACTTTCACCAGTGCAATCAACACTGGACATCCCCAAGCAGTAAGGTTAACACTGACCCACACACTCCTTTGAACAGAAGCCTCTCTGGCTTGCATGCCTTCTTTCGCTGCCACCCCAAAACTCTATTTTATTTTTCCCCCTAACCCCCATCTTGACAGAACAGGCACTTCACTGCTTCTGATCTGAGCTTTTCAAGTTTCCTTTCAGTGCACAGTGTTTAATTTACTTTAAGTCCCTCTTTCTTCAGTGGAAATCCTTCACCTTTTACAAACCCTATTGAAAATAACTGCTGTGTGAAATTGATAACATACCTGTATTTCAGAAGAGACACAGGGAAGCTCATAGCACATCACAACCAAAAAAACCACTGAACTATGGTGTACCCACCTGTCCCAAACTGATAAATGCTCAAATTACATCCCAACACAGACAATTGAAAATTGGTATAAACCAAGAACTTAAGTAGTTGCAATTAAGCAAATTGCCTGTTCTTTCATTCTCACCACACATTGGATCACAGAGCTTTACAGAGCTCAGCATCACCCTTGTTTAAGACAAGGGTACATGTGCCCAAAGCCAAGAAAAGAGCCAAGGTTTGAGTTGTACACACCGTTTTATCCACTGGCTGGATCAGAACAATAACCTTAACGTGTACTTAACAAACACCCCCTTGCATGTTTTGCCCACCTTTGTGGGTGCCAAGATCCCTGTCCATCCAGCAGCCTACTCACCAAAAATATGTCTGCATAGCCTGCCAAGGACTCCACTCCCTCCTGGATACGGGCTCCTCCAGAGTCATTCAGCCCAATCACGGGTGCTCCAACCATGGCAGCTTGATCCATGATCTAGTGATGAACACAAACTCCTCAGTATTGACCCAGCTGAGCTAAAGCCCCAAAAATATCTGCCTTCCCAGCTGTGCATCTCCACACTCAGCACTGGATTTGGATAATGCAGTGTGAGTGACATGGTCACAGGAGAGGGACAATTTCTCCTTGTTCATAAGGGGCCTCAACTGCACCTCAAACATCCCCTCACATATGTTTCATCTGCTCTTCAAAGTTTGTTGCAGTGGTGGCTGTGGAATCTCTCTAAGTTGTTAGTCTAATGCTTGATTACCCTTCTTAAAACTTCTTTGGGAAGACTAAATTAAATCTTTTCTCTAGAAATTTAAACATTCCATTTGTCTTGAGACATACACAGCAGTGAGGGAGACCAATTAGCTATTCTTGGCCTTTACTTTTGTGAATATTCAAGTACCTCAAATCTCCCTTCAGTCTTCATATTCCTCTACATGTTTCTAGGCTAAGCACCATCAATTCAGTCCCACATTCTGTTTTCTAGGGCTCTGATCATTTTGGTTACTTGCCTCAAGATCATACACAATACTACAACAGAGTCTTAAGTAGGAGGACTGAATTCCTTACATTCCTTGTACAAAATATTCCTGATTATTGAATTCCAGTAAAATGTTTGCCATTTTCACAACACTACAGCACTGGCACATTATGTTAAGATCTGTTTTAACATCAAGATCTGCTTTAGCTCCAAAATAATTTTTGTAAAACATCAGTTAATCCCCATTTTGAATTTTGAAGTTGCTTTTCCATGCTCTTTCAATCACTGTTATAAAATTATTTCAAACAATCTTTAACTTGCTAAGTGATTTACAATTCCAGTCCCAAATTTCAGAGTGCTTGTAGCATCAACCTTGAATTTTATACTACCTAGAAACACAGAAACCACACTTGGTGCTACTCAAGTCAGTGGTATCTCAGGAGACCCAAAACTCCAGCCCAAACAGGAGCTGGTGGTAACATCCTCTGTACAGTCCTAGAATTCACTGACATGTTCTGCTGTTTTCCAGGGACCTACATATGGACTTTCTTTCTCAAGGCTCTTCCAAGTTCTTCCTAAAACACACATCAAAGACTGAGCCCCAAAGCAACTGATGCCTCCAGAGCCTTCCAGCTTTGGAGCCCATGAAGAACAGCACCAACCAGGAAGGACCCACATTTTTTCTAGTTCTGTGATCAGACCCTGCTGCTTTAGAAAGAAGAGATCAAAGAAAACCCACCAGAAAGCATCCTATCATTCCAGTGCCATTCCATCCCTCCCCAGTACAGACACCACAAAGCTCCAGTGTGAAAAGGTAATTCAAGTCCTTCCCAATATCAAGACCTGGTAAAACCAAATAGTTGTTATCGAGCCCAAAGTCTTCATGTTTTCTAGTTTTATACCCACACACTCCTGAGGAGCCTATGCCAAAGACTAGTTATTTCCACAGCATAAAAGGCCTTGTGCACCAAAAATCTTTTTTCTGATTCCATGGCAAGAAAATTCAGGAAGATTTCCCAGCTCACACCACTCAACGCTCATGAAAGAGTTCTTGTCTCCCCAGTCCTGGGATTCAAAAACTCTTCTAGCAAGACAAGCAGACAAACAGGAATAAATAGCCACAAGTGTCTGATAAGAGAAACTCTCAGGGTCAAGGTGACCTCCAGGTTGTAAAACTGTTTATCTTCCGGCTATTTACTTGTTACATTTGCTTTTTTTTTTTTAATATTACACACTTTCATAGCACACTGTTTAGAGGAAAAAGTTTCTCTGAATTCATTCCTCATTCCTCATTTCTCAAGTGGACAATGAGTAGTTGAGTTATATTTGTAGGTGGCAAATCTCTCATCCTTTGCAGTAAAGTAGAAGATGTAACTTAATGTAACAAACTGTGTATTACCTGGAAAAGCTGGCTCACACTCAGAAAGTTTCCAGAGGCACCACTCCCAGGCATGGCACACACCAGAGCCCACTAAAGCCAGTCACCAAACATTTTCTGCAAAGTCATTATCACAACAGACTGAAAAAAGGATGCTGACTATTTTTTTGGTTTTCTCCTATGCCATATTACCTTGCAGATCTTCTGGGCATGAGCTCCAGATAAACTGCCTCCAAACACAGTAAAATCCTGAAGGTAAAGCAAATTTTCAGATTAGAGAAAGAATAATTTCAGTAAAATGTTGTCAATTATTGCTAGTAAATAATATAATCCTACAGTGCTCTATATTTGGTATGCTGCTTCAAAACAACTGACTCCCTTAGTGCAGCCTGCAGATCATCCCAGCTCAATACAAGCCTCCTTTACCAGGAGGAAATACAAACCTGGACACACATCACCATTCTAGACTCAGGAGTTGTGTCCAAGAGTTATTATTCCTCCTGGGGTGCTGTAGGGACTATGTCAGCCAAATGGCTTAAGCAGAAAGATCTCTAACAGGCCCTGGGACTGATCCTGAAGACAAAGAGGATACTGACACCTACTTGCACAAACAGAGCCCAGAGCCAGCTTCTGGGGAGTTTCTCTGCTGCATTCCCACCAAGCCTTATTCCCAAAGAAGCCCCAAAAACTGTGTGGACAGAGACAGCATGGCTATGACTAACAGTTGAACCAAAAAGGTTCAGCATCTCAGGAGGCAGCTCAATTTGGAGGGAAAAAGGTCTTTAAATATAAAAAGGGAGGGGTCTACCACGAAAGGGCACTTTGAAATTCTACTAATACAAAAACTGCCCCCTACTTGCTTTCTAAAATGAAGGTTGCTGTTTGGCTCCTCTCCACATGTTCAGGCCCATGTAACAGTGTCTCTCCTTGGAAGGAGCACACACCCAAGACAAAAACAGCAGACTGTATGCCTTACTCCAAGGTAACACAGCAACAGACACTTTGGCTATGAGAGCAAATGAAACAAAGGCTACTTTGTGGCCCAGAACAGAGCAGCAGTTACTACTGGTCTGAAAGAAAGCCTTTCTTTCACAGTGAGTGACCAAGATAAGTCTCTACTCAAGATGTTTCCTCTTAAATACTTTTATTTTCATATAAAAATGTATTTTAACATAAAAAGTATGTTTTATCTATTTATATGCTATCTATCACAAGCTTTTTTGCTGCTTCTTGTCTGAGGGTTGCTTTGCTTTCTCCCACAAGTACATTGCTGCATGGCTACACTGAACTATTGTGAACTTATTTCAAAGGATAAGTCCACACTGTTTAAAAACAAGTAGAACTTTACCTGACTGAAAACGTAAGCTAGTCTCCCATTAATCCGTCCACGGCCAGTCACCACACTGTCACCAGGATACTGCATTAAAAACAGATAAATTAATTGAAAATAATAGAAAAATCAAAGCAACAATGACTTTCACTAAAATTTCCACAAACTCCTACTAAGACAAAGCAAAGACTGATTTCCTGGGAGGTCTCATCTTCCATGTTTGCAGTGGGGGCACCACAAAGATTTTCCCAAGCCCTGAAAAGGAAAACTAGACGTAACAGTATATTTAGTACATAATAGTATATATAGTACATAATATTCATTATGTATTAGAGTAAAGATCAGTGAACTCATCAGTTTCCCTTCAAATTTAGCATAACTGGAGTTAAGGCAAATCATGCCCTCAAAGATAGGCTGCACCTTCTATCAGGACTAGCTGACGTTTTTGAAAGAATGGACATGGTGCACAAACATCTGAGGTGTTGATACAGGATAAAAACAACCCTGGACAGGTTCAAAAATATAATTACAGTCACCTCAAATGCTTAAACTTGATCTGTCCCATTTTGTACCCTGTAAATAAGGGAAGAAAGAACTGGCCAAGGAAATGGAACCTGTGAGTCTTAAAATGTGCTTCATCTATACTGTATCACTTTCTAGAAAGGAAAATATATACAAGCCTTTCAAGACAACAGTAGGAAAGAAACTTTACTGGGCTGTCAGTAAAAAGGAGAATTTCAGGCACTGAAGTGCTTTTTGTTGTTTGGTATTTAAAAAGGAAAGAAAAAAGGGAAGTGTGTGGTGCAGGGCCCACTCTAAGGGCCATTTATGCCCACGTGGTCTGTTGTCAGGAAGGTCACACCTGTCTGGTGCCTTTTCTCAGGCTGCACACACAGCACTGCTCTCAGCCCCTGGCACAGAACAGCAGCACACACCTGTACTTCAGCCACTGCTACGTGCAGGTGACTCTCAAAAGCCCCAGGGGCCCACAGAGCGGCCTGGATGTGAGCACAAGTCCTACCCTCAGAAAGTTCTAGGGACTCTGAGAAATTCAATGCTGAACTAATATTCCAGCTCAGTGGCCACAGTTAGGTCATCTGTTGTGAAACTGTGCTCTGTAAACACAATCTGCCGCTCACTGAAGGGTGAATTCTGAAGCACAAGGGAAAAAATTAACCCTCTTGTCACACTCAGGACTCTGCTGCTCCTCCTATTTTCAGAAACAGCAATTTGTTATCAACAGTGTGGGATGCAGCATGGATCAATGACAGGCAACACAGCAGTTGAGTGTGGTGGGGAACAGAATAAAAAAAATAAAGGAAAAAAGATGATTACTCTACTACTCCTTGAGAGGGGAGGAGATCTAACACAACATCCTTCACAGCACCAATTGTCATCAGCCTCCTGTCTGACACAACAAACAAATCCTTCACCTTTGCCGTTTCCAGCGCCTCTGCTGGAAGCCTGCTGTCCCCTCTCTCATCCACAGGCTGCAATCCTACAACCAGAAGGACTGAAACCAAATGAACTGGTTTAAGAACTGCACAAACAGAAGTTGTAGTCACTGTGTGCAGCACAGGACACACACAGAGCAGCTCCTCACCCTACACTGCAACCCACAGCAAACAGCCTTTGGCTACAGGAAGATTCACAGTGAACAGATACATCAGCACCAGCCACTGACACCCCAGCAGCTCTGGTCCCTTTTACCAGACCACAGCAGAACACTTTTCCCAGGTAGAACATTATCAGGCATCAACACTATGGTGAGAGACTCTGGGGAGCCATGGATTTTCCCTCTGTGTGTGGAACTCCCTGTACCATGTTGGTTTAGGATACATGGTCACATATCCAGAAAGTGCCTTAGCAAGCAGGGTGCAACTGGCTAACAGAGCAGTACAGATGCTGGGATTTCCAAACATCCAGATCAAATTGTAAGGTCCTAAAGGATTTTATGACTGTAGTTTGGCAGGCATAAATATGGATCTGAGTTGTTTCAGCCAGTAACTCTAATCCTACCTGTAGGAAAGCAGAAGTATCTACTCTGATTTGTTCCTCGTATCTGATCTGATTGACAAAATTGCACCACCAAAGCTCTGCAGCCTCCTCTACTGTTTAAAATGCAAATCTAAGACAATTCCCAGGAAGGCATTTGAACCAAAGAGGTGACCTTACAAAAAAGATATCAAGTTTAGACAACAGAAAACTCTGTAAGCTGTTAAATGGAAACTAAGAGTAATTAGAGCAAATTTATAAAACAAAATTAAACATACAAAGAAAACAAATAGTAGAAATCACGTGTGAACAGAAGAGGCCATTTTCAACCAGTGGGCTGGCTGCACAGCAGAGGATACTGAAATAAGTTATATGAAATAAAACTACCTTATTCTTACTAGAGTCCATGCCAAAGTCAGTACATCTGTGTTCCACAAACATGTCATATTCATCAAAACTGTCAGGGTCCAACAGTAGCAGAATTCGTTCCCTTGCTGTCAGCTTTCCCTGGAACAGAGCAAGCAACAATTACAGAGCCATCAGGTGGTTCTGGCTGTTTGCTGACCCCCAGCAAATGCAGTTTAATCAAGCAAAACCTCACTTGATCTGCTACACTGGGTCCATTCAGCAACTGCAGGCCCCCAAAGCTGGAAATAGCCTGTGTAGTTATTATCCTCCTCAAAAACAAACATAATGCAAGCCAGACTCTGAAATGAAGGCTGACTGTTGGAGAAGCACTGCCACAGGAGAAAGGAAACAATCTCAGAGACTTTTCAACAGGATATAAATGCATCACAGCTATTTTTGCCTACACATTTAAATGCTGCTATAAAGCCCTTTTTTCTATTCTTAACTAGGCAACCCTTTCACAGCTAGACAAGTCCTCCCAACAGGTCAGGGTTCAATTCACTGCACTCAAATATTATTTGACTGCAGTAAATAAGAGGGAAGACGAAGCGTGACAGCCTGCAGGGATCTTCCTACAAAATCCTTCTGTTCTTTTTCCTGTTGGACACTGTTATGGGCAAAAGTAGGGTAAGGGCCAAGAACAGAATCAATTAACCAGATATACATGCCCCTTGCTCAGTGTTATGTAGTAAAAAATGACTGCACAGTTCTTTATCTCTTAACCTGCCAAACAAATCTGTTATTTCCAACCATGGTAAGCATCTGTCTGCAAAGGGCAGGACACCTATGTTGTCTCCTTTAGGGGATGATGTGACCCTGCATCAACAAGACATTATAACACAGCTCACTTTTTACAAATCATCTGACCAGGAGGCCAAAAAGCTCACGAAAAGCAACAAATGCCGGAAAGCCTACGGTAAGCCATAGTTTTAGTTTATATAAAACATAAGCTGTTTGAGGCCCTAGACATAAAGAAGTGCTTATATATTGGTGTGTCAGTGTCCTGAATGTAACTCAGCGAGACTGAACTCTCTTCAGGTGTTGCCTAACTGGGGACGGGCAGATTCATCACTGAGGGAGCCTTCAAGGGAATCGCCATTCCCACCTCCTTGATGCCTACAAGCCACCGTGGTACCACCAGGGCCTTGCACCACATTCAAAAGGCATTCCAGCAAGACGCAATAAACAGAAACAGGAAATCTCTGCTGTCACCCCCATCAGCACTGCCTGCATTCTGAACGACAGAGGCAGGAAACTAAAAACCCACCTGTTGTTATCTCTCCCACCCGTCTTTTTCTCTGCCTTATTTCCACTCTATGCTCTTATCTCAGAGATCAGCTTAAATTTGCAACAGCGGTGTGAAGATGATGCTGTTGCTCAGAAGTGTTAAGCAACCTAGAACTGACTTACCATCACATTGACAGGCAGAAGTTGCAACTTCTGTCTACACTACCTTTCATACATATTACAGCCAACCTCGGCGACCACTCTGAGGTTAAGGATTAGTAAAGCAATTGTTCTTTTTTCTACCCCGAGTAACAGGCAACGCAGTCTTCAGCGCTGCTTAAGGAAAGCTTCCCGCAAAGGGGCGTCTGCAGGTGCCATGCGAAGCCGCGAGTCCCAAGAGCCGAGCGGAGTCCCGCCGTGCACGGCCTGCCCTCCCCGGCGAGCGTGTGCCGGCGGCAGCGGGACAGAGCTTTGTCCCCGCCGGCCACTTGTGCTGGGCTCACCCGCTTGTGCTGGGCGTCGATGCGGGCCTGGCCGCCGCCGAGCAGCGCGGCGCGGCGCTTCTCCTCGATGCGCTGGGGCACGGGGGCCGGGCGAGCCCCCGAGGCGGCGCGGCCCCGGCATAAGCCCACCGCCCGCCGCAGCACCCGTACGGCCGCCATGTCCCGGCGCTGCGCCTGCGCGCCCGCCCGGGGCCCGGGCCCGGCCCCGCTCTGCCGCCCGGGTGTCCCGACTATGGCAGGGCGGTGCGCGGCACACGGCTCCGGGAGGCCCGGGCAGGGCCGCTGCCAGCACCGGGCCTGGCGCAGGCCGCTGCCTGAGCCCAGCCCTCCGCGGCCGGGTTGTTCATCGCTGTTGTCTGTGCGCAGAGACCAGCAGAAAAATGCATCAGCTTTTCCCCCTTTCGTGGGTGGCAGAGAGATTTGTGGCGCTTCAGAAGTGGGGAAGGCAAGCAGAGGTATCAGCTCGCAAGATTAGCTGTCCTCTCTTTGTTCCAAATGCCAGAAAGTATTAGGAAAACAGTCCTTGTAACACACCGGCACCGATTCCCTGCCGCCTCCTATGAAGAGGCACTGTGGCTCTTGTCACGGCACACTTTCGGACGGATGAGAGAAATCAAGACCCCTCAGGAAGGGAGTAGGTCAGGATGCGCGGGGAATACGCAGCGCACACAGCGAGTGCCCGAGCTGCAGTGTATCCGCAATCCAGAGATCTGATGTCATCGCCTCCCAGGCAGTTCTCCAGCGTGCAGGCACAGCCATCTGTGCAGCAGATCATTTGTTACCCCTGTAGGCCACCTCCGACACCGACCACCAACAAACCACCAGCCAGTTCCAAGTAGGGCGAGGTGAATATTGCCGTAAGTGTCCACATACCACACATGAAATGCACGAGCATGGCCCTGGAGATACCACAAGTCTGAGGAGCCTCCAAGAATGGAAATTTTTGGATTACAGAGCATGTACAAGTTGTCGTACGATAATTCATTTTGAAAGGGCTCTCAGGCTCTAGTCCAGCCTCTTACTCAGAACAGACTCAGCACTGAATTCTTACCAGTTTTCTTAGGGCTTTTGTCAGTTGGATCTTAAAAGTCTGCAAGGACAGAGGCTGGCATACCTTTCCCAATCCAGGTTCCAGTGCCTGACTGGCTCCATGGGGAACTGATTCCCCCCTTACATGTTCTACTCAGTAGCAAGCTTCCCTGTTTCAGTTTAGGACAGCTGCCTCTTGGCCTCTGACAGCCTCCTTCAGCCAGAAGGGGTTAGCGAGGTGACAGCCACAGGCTGTCCAGTACCAGAAAGCAGCTGCTAGGGATGTCCCCAGTGTCCACTCCAGGCTAACAAAGATAAGGCCCAGTCCCCCAGCCTCTCCTTCTGGGGCAAGTGTTCCAGCCCTTCCCCATCATGCTGCCCCTCCCCACCACAATGTGCTAGCCTGGACACAGCTGTATAGCAAGAGATCATGTCAGAAACCTCGCCCAGGGTAAGACACCTGACACACTGCTCTTCCCTCATCCATAGAATTCTCACTTTGTCACCAAAAGGCACTGAGGTTGGTCACACAATTTATTCCTGGTTAATCTATGCTGGCTATTCCAAATCACCTTCTCCACGTGACCACAAAAGGCAGACAAGAACACTTGTGCCATGGCTTTCCTCCCAGACCAAACTGAGGGGAATCACCTTACAGTCCCAGGTTTTTTGTAGATGGAAGTAACCCCAGCCTTTCCGCAGCCATCAGGGATCTCCCTGATCTCCATGACTGTTCAAAGACAACTGTAGCATCACTGCAACACCTGCCAACTCTCTCCACCCACTTGGGTCATCCTGTCTGGTCCCCCAAAATGTGTCAAACTTTCTCAGTAGCTGCTGACTCAATCACCCCCACTACAGGAGCCTTCTCCTTGAGCCCTGCCTGCAAGCACAATGGCCTGGGGAGATCTTGGCAGTGAAGACCAGGACAAGAAAGGCACCAAGTACCTCAGCCCACACACTGCTGAGCAGGAAGCTGTTTCAGCCCCCAGCCAGAGTAGCTGCAGGATGCCAGCTGCATTCCTGACCTATCTGTGAGATAGCTGTGCCTCGGCAGCAGCCAAACAAGCATTTCACCCTCTCCATTCGGGAAGTTTCTCCTGGTCACAAAACAGGCAGAAATCAGACCACAGATATTTGAAGAAAAGCCTCCACTGTCCCCCTCAAGTGGGTACAGCATCACTCAGGTTGCCTGCAATAGCTTCTTCATTAAAAATACACTCCAAAGAGCAACTCTGCAACTTCAGAAATTAAAATAACCGCTATTCAAAACATGAGTCACATGCAAAAGAGGTTGGGAATCTGCATTCTGGGAACAAAGGGGTTTCAAAAAGCCCCCATCCTGGAAGACAAGGCTGGCATGGCAAGAGGAGCCAGCAAAGACAAAAGGGCATTCTTTGGATAGCTGAAGTTCTGCCCAATAGAAAAGTAGAGGGGGAGACAGAATTGTCAAGAGCTGCAGGTTACATGTTAAAAAACAGGGTAAAGAGGCCAAAAAATACTTTCAGGAGTAACTTGCTGGAAGTATGAAAACCAGTAATTTTTTTTCAAGTACTTGAGAAGAAGGAAGCACGCCAGAGATTCTGGCAATAAGACAAATCAAGATTAAAGGGATTGTTCATACTATCTAACTGAAAAAGTAATTATTATTTTTGGTTTGTTTTATCTGAATTCAGTGCAAAGGAACTTGAGAAGATTTCTTGGCTAAAAAGGCTGTTTTTTCTTGGATTTTTACTTGGATGTTTACTGGGTACACTGAAGGTCCTGTTTTACCCCAAAGAGTAGAAGACTAAGTTATAGAACAAATCCTTCAGGACCAAACTGTTTTCACCTCAGTGTTATAAGGTCCTTCAGAGATAACTTGCTTAAATATAAAGTCTCTTGCTAAAAACTCCTATGACAGGTGGTTATTGCAATGCCAGTTTTTAAGGCAGGCATTAAGGGACCTAAGAAAACTTGAAACCTGTAAATCCAATATGAATTATGAAGCAAAATGCCAAAAAGCCCACCAACCCACAAAACCCAGTATTAGCAAACACATAAACAGGACATACTGGGGAGCAGTTGGCAGAGATTTTGTACAGAGATTCCTGCCATGCACATCTAGTGGCTTTATTTAGTGAAATCAAGCATATAAAAGGGAAATCCTGTTCATATAATAACTCAGATTTCCACAGGCCTTTGAGAATGTCCCTGATGAGGAGCTCTTGAAACTAAGTTGTCATTAGATTAAAAGGAGTTCACCTCACAGACCTCAGAGAGAAATGTACTTCAAGTAGATGTTAAGATGCACTGGGGAAAACCAAACCCCAAGAATATACATCTGTTCACAGAAGGAAAAAGTTCACAATACCCCTGCAAAAACATCAGCTCTATTTTCAATAGCAGCCAAAGAGTCAAAAGGTTTTGGACACACTAATGGAGGAGGAATCTACCTGAGAATATAAAACGAAAGGAGCTGCTGGTCTCTCTGTAGTTCCTCAAGACACTCATTGCCGGAAGACTATGCTAGGAAAATATCACTATATACTTACAATATTATTACTGTTCCCTACATATTTGTCACTGCCTGCTTTTGGAAGTAGGATACTAGACTCAGCTCTGAAAGTCATTCGTACAGTCCAATATTGGTAGAATTGTCAAGCTAGAGATTGTCACAAGGATGCATCAGAAACTGAAAATTCTCCACGCAGTTTCTCAAGAAGCCCCCGCAATGCAAATCAGTGAAAGAGGAGCAAGTATTTTGAGGCCAAATCCAGTTCCAAGAGGACTTTAAATCATGAGAATACAATCTCCTGATAATGAGTTTTTCCCTATTCAGTCAAATAGTAATTTATGCTTGGTTTTGGTAAACAGAAGTAGGGAATAAAACCCAGTTCCATCAACATTTTGTATGCCTGTAGGGAACCACCCAAGGTCATCAAAGTCAGCTGATCTGTTTAAGTCAGAGGGGTAACTCAAGTGTGCAAGAGGCACATTCTCGTTGTATGTAGTGTAGGATTCTCCCTAAACCCAAATTAAACTGGAGTACATGCAGAGTTGAACCAGTATTTCTGCATTAGCAGTTTGGCTCAGAATCAGCTCAACTATTTCGTGCTAATCCCAGATCATCCCTACTTGCTCTGGGCTGTTCCAAAGTGAGAGTCCTGTTCTGACAAAACTGCCACACTCCTGGAAGCACAGGTTTTGACCGGACTCACAACCCACATCAGAGATGAGCTGGGGACTCACAAAAGGAGCACATCTCCTCCAAAACTGGATTTAGATACTAAGGCCAGAAGTGACTGCTGCGATTACATCAGACCTGCTGTACATGTGATTGTCTCAGTAAGATATTCTGTGAATTACATATTTTAATCAACTATCAAATACTCGTATTGCGTTGTTAAAAGGAGAACTTCATATTCTTTGATATGGTGAAATGCTGATCAGACTGTACTGGTTTCTCAAAAAAGCCTGTCAGGAAGGCCTCTGAGCAAAGATAAAGTGTTTGTCAGGAGGTCACTACAAAGGACCTATTGAAAGATGTAGTTGTAGTCTTACAGCTTCAGAATAAGGAAAAGCACCAAGGGGATTAAGCATCTATTTGTTGTCAGGCACAAGACTTCTCACTACAAGACACCAGAAATGCTCTAGTCAAAAAAGAGCTGCACAGAGGACACATGGATCTAAGACATCACCTTTAGGAAGTCACAGCAATATTTATTTGCCTGGATCGGGAACAAGGCAGTTAAGGAAATAAGTAAAGCCAGTGTTTTCCAGCAGCTCTTCTGTCCCACTTACAGGTAAGCCCCAAAAGAGAAAGGCCAGAATATCCCTGCTTAAGTAATAATAGCAAAACAGACCACCAAGCTAAAAATGTATTTTTTGAAAGGGGGGGCTCCCTGTGTGAGTTTCTGTAGTACTTGTCAGCCTCACAGCTTAGTGGGCAGTAGGGAAGAGCACAATGATCTTGGAAGCAAAAGTCAACAGCCAGCTCAATTATGCCAATTTATTTATGCAAATGCAGAATTTGCCCACATGCCCCTCCCAAACCTAAGCTGGCAAACAGGTGTAAGAGCAGGAGTAGAGTGGTACTTTACCTGGACTGACAGAGGGCACAGGATCCTCCTAGCACTTAGAAACCAACAAAAACCCCCAGCTTAAACAAGCAACAGCTGTCTTTGGATTTACAACTCTATATCCAGAGAAGAACTTTAATTTCTTTCTTCAGCAACATCGGAAAAAATTAACAGCTTCAGTGAAGAGGTGGACTGCTGTGAGCTCTATCAATGCCCTCCTATGCTTCTAACATGCATATTGGGAATCTGTGTTGTGACACTTTTGAAAGGTAAGCTAAACAGCTTTTTCCCATTAGCTGCAATATAAAGTTCACTCACATGGTTCACGTAAGTACAATTATAAGGCTAAAATAACTGAAAAGGAAGGATTTGATCTCACCTGACAGAACTTCAGAGTTGCACAGATGTACCTCTTGACTTCTGCTTATACAATTTAATAACAACAGGAGGAATTTGGTTACCAAAGATCTAATATGATATGCAAAATGCACAGACTTAATGGTGATTCAAATAGAACAATTATTAGGCCAGACATGCTCACACAGCTGGAGAAAAGCTACACCCACTAGTCTGGTTCAAACTGGGGAAGGGCTGAGAGAACGGAAGGAGAAAGCTGGGATGAACAATAAGTGCTGAAGGAGATGCCCTACAAATTCATCCTATGAAAATTCCCTTCAAATATATCACCCAAATGAAGTAAACGAATTGTGGGTGACTGGCTCGTGAAGAACAACAGGCAAACACCTTAACAATAGTGACATAGTGGGTGGGGTTTGTACTGAGATCCCAAGCACCTTAAAATTTTTGGGGAACATTCCTTCTCAGGTCCTTGCAAATCCAAACCACAAATAGACTCCTGTTTATTTGCTGGGTGTTTCTGAAAGTGGTGAAAGTTTAAGAACACCAAAGAACACCAAACAAAACCTCACACACAGTTACAAAGAACTGATGGGTCTAACAGGCACTGCTATAAAACTGTACAGCATTGAATATTCCAATGTCCAACAACAGATAACAAATGTTCTGGCTTAGAACAAGGAATTCCTCCTACCAGTAAAGACACAAATTGTACTGCCCTATTCCAGGTCTCAAGATTGATAATGGAGATGCATTTTTTTTTGTTTTATTCCCTCCAAAAAAAAACCTGCTTGCAAAAAACAATCCCAAATACAAAAGCAGAAATTGGCTTCATCATATGTGGAGGTGAACTTGAATGAAAGGGCCATTGCAACCATTCCTATAATCAAAAAAAAGGGTGTCCCTAGTGTTGTGGGTGTGAACCTCTCAAACCAAAACCAGCAATTCTCAGAGAGAGATGTTGATAAGAGATTAGTAAGCAACTTGAATATGTTTCTAAAAAGCATGGCCATTCTGGAATAATGTAAAAGAAGACTTTTGAACATAGAGGAGAAAATTTCTTGTAGTGGTGAAGTCTATGGTTTGTTCATGACTATAAAAGAGAGGCAAAACCAATGGACTGGGAATACCAGTATGCTCTGCTTTACCAGGATTCCAAAGGCACATCACGGTTGGACACCCACTGGAATATTTGGGAGTTACAAAACTAAATGGACAATCCTATGAGACAAATTCAAGGTGAATTTAAAAGGCACAAACAGGTGAATTGATGCAGCTTGTACTGCAGGAGCAGTCTCTGCAGCTGTGTCTCGTTGGGATGGTAACAAGGGTGAGCAGGTAGCCATGGATCACTTAACAAAGGGCCGCAGGCTTTGCAGAGTTACGATAGCCATCCCAAGCTCCTCTGACTGCTTTCTGGCAAAAGTCAGTCTGTGTCTTTCTCAGAAGCTGTGGGAGATGCTTCTTGTTCCTTTCTTCTGCAGTTACAGATTACCTATTTGTTGGTGTTTGATCTGTTTCATTCATTCATTAATAGCATCAGCCCAGAAAACACTGTGTTGTTGGAACTGTTACAATCCCTCTGGTCTTACCCTGCCTCTCTTCATGATACTCAAAATGCAGTGACACAGAAGGAAGCCTGCATCAAGTCAAACAAGCAAGCAATTAGAAACAAGCTTGCCATTGGCAGCCGGCTGAGGGAAAAACCAGACTCCCTAACAAAACCCCATCATTTAATTCACATCCAAGCTTTCAGAGGCAGTGTGTGCTGACCTGTATTGTTTTTCTACTCAGTTGATACCTTTCCCTTAAAGATGCAGTGCTGTAGGAATCAGACACTTTAAGATACACCACTTCCACAGCAGAAGGAAGGTACTCAAACACCTCATGTTCTTTATTACACATTTACAAAGAATTATTCACTCAGATCTAAATGTTTATTTGTTCAAGTGCTGTAGGGAAGAACCAAAAACTATCACCCAAAGACCTGGACCATTAACACAGGTATCTGTGTTTGGCAGAGTTAATAGGCAGTATTCTAACCTAATCTGAATAAGGAGTCTAGTTTTTGCCAAACCCAGTCACCAGCAGAGCATTGATAGGAACTGGAAAGTGAAATAACATTCCTATTCCACCCTTACTTTTCCAGTGAGACAACAAGGGGATTTACTCAATGGTTCATTGAGTGTTTCAGTGCTTGTTCAAAGCTAAGCACCTAGCACTGGCCAGGGAGAGAGACTAGTCCCACAAGGCTGTTAGCATGAGGGAGTAGCAAAGATGGCTGCTGCAGGGAGAAGGGTGAGCCAGGAAGGTAAGAGCAAGGCAGGTGGGACAGTAATATCACCTACAAGAGTCCCACGGTACCTGAGTGAGGAGAGCAGAGCAGGGCCAGCAGCAGCAAGAAGAGCAAGCCCCTGACCAGCAGTCATCTGCAGCAAGGAGTAGGTCCAAGGCCAAAGCAGGCAGCCAGCAGGGCAGACACAGGGCCAGGGATGAGGAAAAGGCCAGCTCTCATGCTTGAAAGAGGCTCCTGAGGTACAGCAGAGAAGGCTCAAGTGGAACTTCTCCCCACCTGGCTCTTTCTCAGCAGCCTGATGGGGTTCACACAGGTGCAGCACATCAGGGCTGAGCCAACCCCTGGGGCAGGGAGGCTGCAGAGCTGGAGGGGGGCACCCTACAGCTGTCAACCCCTCACAGTTACGGTCACCACCTCATTTGTCCCAGTGGTCACAAACAGCTGAGGCCCTAACCCACCCTCTTGAGACAGCAGGACTCCTGCAGGATAGTGATGCTGACAGACTGGAAGAAATTATCAACAGAGGCAAGAAAAATTATATCTGCTGCTTGGACTGCACTATTATAAATTAACTCAAGAGTCTGAATAGAAAAAAAGTGAAATTCAGCAGATTAGTCAGCAATAATGGGGGAAAGAAAAGCACTATGGCCTTCCTCTGGTCTAAACGGTATCACCTAGTTAGTCTTGCTACTCTTGCAGTTTCATATTCTGTTATTACCATAATTTGCAAGAGTAATAATTCTTTGTAGTACTAGAGAGCTTATATTATCTGTCTTGCCAGAATTGCAATTGTTCTTAGGTGGAATACAGAGCTACTCATTTAGCTTCATCAGTGAGTACCTGAATAGTGCAGGTTAATGCTGTGGATAGGGATATTGAGGTTTGGCCCTGGAACCACAGTCAACTGACCCTACCACAGTCAACTGTTGAATCCCAGCCTGTGGATGATACCTCAAAGGAGTTATCCCAGAAATGAGACAAGACTGGTAAAACTCTGGGTGTTGGGTGTCAAGTAAGTTCCTTGCCTAAGAGCCAGAGCAGCATGAGAGGGAGCTGGGAGGGGCTGAGAGCGTTCAGCACACAGTGTGTTCGGAGTTTGGCAGAGGACGTGATACAGGGAGGTGTGTTGGTGGGAATGTGCTTGGATGTTATTTCAGTCTCTTGGCTTGGTTCAGCACAGAAGGTGTTCCTGGCAGTAAGCTGAAGAAGGAATTGGGCATTTTACAAGCAATATAACAGCAGGCTGAGGGTGAGAATGAAGATGCTGTGCCTTGGAGTGGAGTCAGGTTGGGGATTCAACGTGTGCAAGGAGTTACAGTCTAGAGATGGCTACTGAGTGTTTGCTGGGAGGCAGAAGGGCATTGTAGGTCTGCATGGTAACATGGAAATGCACCCACATGGCCTGTACCTGGGCCATGTGGGAACAGTGCCACATGGGGAATGAGCTGCTTGATGAGGACCACAAGTGCTAAATGAGTATTTGGAGTCAAGACCCAAATTCCTGTATTTTGTGTGTGCACTCATTTTGTGTTGGGCTGGAAAGTTGGGGAGATTCATGGAGTGAACACTGAACGAAAAGGTACAGGGGGAACTCTTTGATTAGTGTCACATGGGCAACTCTAAGTGAACACAGAAGGCCAAGTGGGAAAAAGGAGAAGCTGTCAGGCAGTTTCCCAAAAGGCCAAACACAGAAGCAGGGAGAAGGCTGCCCGATGGTGCTGGCAGTGTTGCAACACAGGATCTAGAAGTGTGTGGAATGGCCTTGGTACTTACATAGGAAATAAAACAAGTTCCCTCCATCGAAGTCCCGCCTGTGCCTATATCTTGGTCATACTTGCCCTCAGCCCGTGCATCCACTGTTGTGCTATACGTGGGGTCTCCAGGAACACTTATGACTGACTTCTGTCCACACAGCCGTGTGGGGGAGGTTGGCGATGTCCTGAAGTGTTTGTGCGCTCCGCAGCTCCCGCGCCACCTCTCTCAAAAGCTGCCAGGCCCCACAGCTCCCCGGGCTCGCTCCGTGCCGGCGGAGGGGGCCGGTCCGTCAGCCGGCAGCCCAAGCTATTGACAGGCCTGGCCGCAGGTTTCAGCACGGCCTGAGGGCAGAGGCGGGGCCGCTTCCTCAGCCCGAGCGGAGGCGCTCGCCATGACAGGGGCGGGACGCGGCGTCCGCGCCGGGCCGCCGTGAGGGGGCAAAGCAGAGACACGGCAGGGCGGGGGTACGCGGGGTGGTGTGCGAGGCGATGGTGCGTGAGGCGCTGTGCGAGGCCGCGGTCGGGGCGCCGTGCGGAGCCCTGCACCGGAGGAGCTCGCGGGGCCCATGGCGGGCGCTGAGGCGGCGCGCGCCCCTCTCGCCCTCCTGCGCGCGGCCCCCGCTGCCAGGTCGGGCGCCGCTAGAGGGCGCCGGCGCCCCCCCGCCCC